>VWZD01005379.1:23896-35723 GCA_013396695.1 Sakesphorus luctuosus
TGTTTCTGAGCTTTGCTGGTTGTCACAACATGGTTTTTCTTAGACCTGCATCACTACTGCAGTCAAAAGAGAGAGCATCTCGTTGTAGTTAATCAGTTTTTGTGAAAACTTCTGAAGAAATGAAGCTGCCCTGCAAATTAGTAAGATTTCATTGTGCTACTCCCTATCTGTTCCTCAGCAGGTACTCATAGATAGGAAATACTTAATGTATCAGTTTGAATAGTCAACACTGGTAAACGTCCATGAACATCAGTAAAGGTTCCTGCCCCTTAACTGTAGGGTGTTGTGGATTCAGACATTGCTGTATGAAGCCAGAAAATGCATGTCTATGATAAACCCAAGATATATTTACAATTTACATTAAAAAGCCATAATGCAGTTTACAGAAATGATTATTTTTCCTTGAGGTGGTATTTTCATGGTATTACACCAACTAACTTTACTGCAGCACAATGCATATTTTAATAACACTGTTGTTTAAATGACAGTGTCATGCATGAAAATATAACAGATTATGCACAGGAAAATGGTGCAAAAGGTGGCATCTGATTTATTTAGATATACTGACATGAATGTCTGCTCCTGTGGTCTAAAACTTTAAGGAAAAAGAATACAGGTGCAAAGAAGATTGATGGCATGGAGTCAAGGGCAAACTGCAGGAAAAAAAAAAGGCAGCTCAATGGGCAGGAACCTGGAGAGCATCCCGGGGAGAAAATATCCCAAATCAACAACCTTCTAAGTGGGAGCAGTGGGTGACATAATGATTTTACTCAATGGCTGGAGAATTCAGCCTTCAGGTATTGCCACCACTTATATCATGGAATGTTGTCTTAAAAGTTACCAAGTCATGCCTAGAACAGTTTTGCTATTTCAAGCCATTCCTCTGACTTACTGCTTTGATAGCTAGAAACTTTTAATTTCCACTGTAAAAGTGCTCAGGCACAGTGGAAATAAATGTATAATATTTCATTTTTGGTATTTTAACTTCAGTAGTTTTTCTCTTTCTCTGGTATTGACATTAGAAGTTATTTGTATGGAACAAGTCTAGTCCTGATGGGGCCCCATTTTGCATAGGCAAATGTGTCACTAAACTGTTCTGCTTCCTCAGTCCCCCTTCCTGTCCTATCTATTTCCCTGACTAATTTAATTCCCATTTTCTGCAGTTTGGTTTTCTCCTTCTCAGAGAAGCACTACCAATATATTACATAGTGCTCTAGATATGTTCACCAATGTCCTGAATGGCTTTATTAGTACTTCTCTTTCCTAGCATATCTGATGCTACAATTCCACTTTTCAGAGCTACATCAGTAAGATCTTCTTCCTTGGCTGCTTCCTACTCTGTCTCCTCTGTACACGCCACAGTTTCCTGCTATTTATATGCCTAGACTTTCTCTTTGTATTATTAAATATCAACCCATTTCTACTAATTGAGTTCAGAAACCTACAAATCATATACCACTTCCAAGTGGCTTGTACCCATGCCACATGTCAATAATCTTGTGCAAGGCTTTCACTTTGGTTGTCACAGTCTTTCATTTCTTTCTCCTTTTCATGTATCTTCTATCTTTTATGACTTCATTCTTAACTACCACAGAAACAATAAAGATAACATAGTATTTTTTAACTGGAGCAGCAGCTTCCATACACCTGATTTACAGAATAGTTGGTACATGTTCCACCATCTCTACAAACAGGAAGCGTGTCGAAGCTTTAAGAATTTTGAGTGTTTAAGAATTTAGTAGTGATTAAATTTTGAATCTAGGTATGTGAGGTGAACCAGCTGTCTCCTTTCTGAGGACTTGTGTTCTTGATACATGATATTGCAAAAATACTTTCCTAATACTTTCTTGCAATACTTTCTGGTGAAGCATTGATACAGCATTTTGTCTTAAGATACATAGATATCTGTTTCTGTCTGCATCCGGAATAACTTTAGATAAATGAAAAAACTGATGAAATGAAGATGATGCAATATTAAGACATTCAAGAGAGGGTTTTTTTAACTTCTGCTTTACTTTGCATATAGAGAATTTGTACCTGTTTAACAGAATGATCAGACTTAAGCATTTCAAGATAAATCAGTTAAACTGAGTTGACAAAAGAAGTGCAGTTTCATCACACAGAACATGTATAGTTCAGTATTTGCACCCCTGAATGAAAATTGTGAAGCTTTGCATCATTAATCTGCGTGTATACATGGCAATAAATTCATAGTGTTGTGCCACCTGTGGCTTGGAATAGAGCACAGGAATTTGAGATCAAACAAAGAAGCAAAAGATCAGATTCAGAGCAGGGATAAAGTATGGCAGGACTTCTGTAGGTTGTAAAGAAATATTTCAGTATGTTAATTCCTTCACTTGGACAGACCACAGATCTGGCTTTATCAGAAACTTTCCTACAGAACAATAACTCTGTCTTGAGTGAGGTATGATGTTTGTTTTCTTGAATTGAAATAAAATGCATTCTCACTCAGTAGTTTAATGGTCCTGTGGTTATTTTCATAATGTCAACCTCTGTTTGTGGCTTCCATGGATAGCAGCTGTTCTTACTTCCCTCCTCTTACCACTCCCTGCCCCCCCTTTTTCCCCCCTGTTTGATCACTTTTCCAACATATTTTGATAACGGGGAGAAGCAAAAAAATAAAGATGGAGCAGATGTTATTAAAATTTGTCCTCACTGGTGTATCATAAACAGCCAAGTGTTCCTCTCCATTTTTCCAGTGTGGCTGTGCTGTTCATGGTGTTGGGAACATGATAGTAGGGAAAATCTGTCTCCTCCTGCAAGCAAACTACACAGTGGTTGAGTTTATTTTGGCTCATAAAGTTGTACAGATGACATTGTCATTACCATCACAATGCCCCCTGGGACCTCTGTATGATATTAACCTCAAGTCTGTTGACTTTTTTAGATTTATTCAAGACTGAATGCACATTCCTGTTCAGTCAGAGCTGCCAGTTCAAAGGAGTAGTTCAGGTTGCCACTGGTAAACTGTTTTGTCAATGCTGCAAACACATATTTAGTTGTGGATGGAAATAGATATGGAGATACTAAGCCCCCTTTTCCTTTTGCATGGGCAGTGTTTGTAAACCTCTCTTTTGAAAATCAAGAGAATGAATTGGCTCAGAGTAGTGGTCTCTCGCCGAGTTTAAAAGCTTTCATGCCCAAATTAGAAGCCTCTAGTAATAAACTGCATGCTAAGATGTTGCTAAGATAGCACAGCACACACCCTTATCTTCTCCTTCGTACCAGTTAGAGTATGTCAGCTGCAGGTTGGTTGTACAGTTGGATTGTGGTTGCAAAGATTAATGTGTGTAGACACAGTTTAGTCCAGGTGGTTTGGTCTGTTTATATGTGCATTATTCTTTCTTCTGGTTATTTGTAGTGTGTATACTCCTTAAGTTAACTGTGCTTGCTCAGGAGGAGTGGTTTGGTCGTGGACTCAGACCTGAGAGCAAAATGGAAGATCCCAACAGAATGCTGGGGTTATTGGGAGGTTTTCAGTGTGTATTACTATGGAGAAGCTTTCACTAACATCTTTAGAATTAGCGAGGTTTATCATTTGTATCACAACTTGGAGCAAAAGTTAGGTATTTACTGAGCTAAAGAAGCATGAAAATAACACAGAATTAGGATTAAGACATTTGGTAAGATAGCAATGCCTCTTTGAAATAGCTTTACATTTCATTCCCTGTAGTTTATGTTGGTATGGAAGAAAATGCAATCACTAATATTTCTTAGGATGGAAAAAAAAGTTTGATTACCGCTACTAGTGATGTCATTAACTATATTCAAGTCCACTGGTCTATAGAGGGAGGAATGTGACTCCAATGCATTAGGATTTGTTACACTGGAATAAACTTAATTCACAAAAAATTCTCCAAATAACCTACCAGTGGTTTTATTCCCTGAACAATAACTAAAGTTTATTTTTGTTGGGTCTTTTGAGAATTTTTTTTAATTCACCTATTCTGTATATAAAGGCTTTAGTGAAACATATTTAAGACTATAACTCAAAAATAAATAAATCACACCACTGGTGTAAAAAAAGGATCAGCTAAATAGCAGATGGTGACCTTTGTCCCTGCGTGGAATGAGAAAAATAGATGGGACGTACACTGCCTTCATTTGGAAAGGTAAGTAATCAATATTAGCAAAGATCAACAAAATATTAATTTGATGCAATTCTCACAGCACAGTGTGTTTTCTTTCCTATCTTCCAATACTCCTGGTTTTTTGTTCATTGGGGTTTTTTTATGTTTTTTGCTTCATCATTCCTTCTTTCAGAGATGGGTTATAAAGAAGAAGTAGTCAGTGTGCTTCTGAGTCTTTAGTCTTTCACTTGATAATATGCTCTAATATGCATGTAAAAAACCCCAACAAGCAAAAACTACTGTTACACACCAAATTCATAACAGAGTACTCCAATCTGGTCTACAAAAGATGAAATCCAGTCATGGCTCATTTAAACTCTCATATTTCAGACTGTTAGATATTTTAATACGACTGTCTGACTTATCACACTGTACAGCACTGAAATTGAGAAGTTGCTCCGAAATACTCATGTACTTTGTGACTTCCAATGAGCTTGCAGAATGGGATTTGTAACTGTGAACACTAAAACAAAAGCTGGCCCGTGTATTCCACCCCATGTACAGACCAGGTTTGTGAAGAACCTTCTCCAGGGCCAGGCTTTTGAACTTAGGGCCTAGATGTGCATCATTATGCTTCATGTCTTTAATATTTTTGAGTCTGAAATCTGACATAGTTCAGTCTCTGCCCATGAAAGTGCTTATGCATATACGGATATATACTTTCATTAGAAATAGACATGCTTCTTAATCTTCATGCTTACATAAAATATGCTCAGCAACAGTCACCAGTTTGGGAGCAAGCCATCGTAAAAATCTAGCACGTATTTTAGTATTGAAATGCAGATATTCACATCCATTCTGAATTGTATGACAGCATTGTTTGTTTGCACAAGGCAAATATCTTATGTAGTACAAATCATCATGAAATTACTGAGTTACTTGATCATTTAATTAATGTGCAGTTACATAATAACTCCATGACTATTGAAGCCCTTCAGATTGCATTAATTATACTCAGAGTAATTATTCCCATCTGCTGACATGGATCTATGTCATATAGTTTGCTAGATAAGATTATTTTTTCAGAAGCTCATGACTGAAGAGAAGATTTAAAAATAAAACTGGTCAACACAGTCCTAATTATAGTACATGGCAGTGTGAATTTATTTCACTTAACACTGTATAATATAATGATGATATCACAACTGAAAAGGATATGAATTGTACTTTGCAGCTGGAATTCATGGGAGCTGCCATCCATGAGCATCTGTCCACTCACAGAGCAAGTAGCTATAGCGAGATCCATACTAAGCAGTGGAAGAATCAGAGTTTTATCCCAGTTTTCAATAAAAACCCCTGAAGGCAGTGATTCCTGTACAGTGAGGATGAAAAAGACTTCTTTTTACCCAAATATGCATTTAGATTTGCTCTCAAATGCATAATATGTATGTGTGTATATCTATCTAGAGATATAAAAATATAGATATAACTATATAGAGAAAGTTACTGTTCTCTAGAGCTGGAAGCACTAGGTTAATATCCAGCTCTACAGCAGCCTTCTTGGCTGATGGTAGGAAAATCAAATGGCATCTTTATGATGACACTGAGCTATGCATTGCATCTGTTTAAGCTGCATTCTTAAAGCACAGGTGTTTCCTTAGTGACTGTTGGGACTCAGCAGAACAGGGCTCTGATCTTAGTTCAAGTAGCTGAATGGCACCACAAAGTAATGAAAACAAGGATGCAGTGAGGAGTTCATATACCAAGGATATGAAATGACATATGAAATGGCATAACCAACTCTGTTAGCACTACCAATTTGTCAGTTCTGTGTTACACTTTGCAGGTAGGGTGATAATTCTTTCTCCTTGTCTTGGTTCAAACAGAACTGTGTCTGCTACTATAGACCAAGCATAACTCCATCACGCCAAGAAAGTAAAAGACTTATCATAACAAAATTAGTATTTATTTTTCTTGAAAACCAGAAACTAGCATGCTACTATAATATAACCAGTGAGTTTATAGGCATTTTATAGCAGCTTTAACACCACTAACAACATTTAATAAAACAGCTTGCCTTCAGTATACAACAACAGCCACAACTGCAAAGGGGCAAACCAAGACTTGTGTAGTTTGATAAAAGAAAAATAGGAAAACCTGTGCAAAAAATAAGATCTGCAAGAAAGGAACAAGTAGGCAGATAAAATAATTAGAAAAACCAAAACAATCCAACAAAATAGGCATGAAGGCTAATTCTGCATGATAGTCTGGCAGAATAAGTGAAGACAGAAGAAGCTCTCATTCTGAAAAGAAGATGTCAAGGGCAAACAGGATGAATCCTCTTTTTTTTTTTAGTTTTCTTGGAGGTAGAAAGAAGACAATCCCCAAACCCTTCATCATCAATGCATGAGGAAGCATGAAGAAGAAAGAGCAGCCTGCTTTACTTCTGACTTCTCCATCAAAGAAATACCATGACCAGCTGTCTTGTCTTTTGCCATGGAAAATTACCATGATCAATGCAGTGATGTGCCATGTTAAGGGTTTTAAAGTTTGGAATTGACCTGATTTAAATAATATCACAACAGTGATCCCTAACTTCGTAGCTTACATATAGACCTGCATATGTTCAACTGCAATAGTTGCTGGTAACTTTAAAACATATAATGACACCAGAGCATCACAAAATAGAGACAGAAATCTAATGTGTACTCACAGGGTGAGATTTTTTAAAAATTACTGTTATACATTTTACTGTGTAGAAATGTATAAGAAGATACACTTCTAAGATTGCATCAAAAGAGGCCTCTGATCTCAGATGACTTAGATGACATTATCAACTGTGTGTCATATAGCCTTCAACATATAATATCTTCAAGTATAGTTTAAATGTCACACCCTATGTGACATGCAAAATTTTATCTATGCCACAGAAATCTTCCTACAGGTCTTTTCACCCCTTTATTCTACTCATCAGCTGCAATCTATAAAATGTAATTTTTTATTCTGAAATTATTCTTAAAATAACTTACGATAATAATAACGATGATGATGATAATAATAATAATGATAATGATAATAATAATTTTGGTTTATTCTTTGATTTGAAGTCCTGACATTGAAACTAATGTATTAGGGCTGTGTCTTTACCCTCTGAAAATTTTTTGGTTGAAGTGGGCTGCTGGTTTTATGAGCAAGGGATGGATGCTGCATCTGCTCTGTTTTTCAGTGTCCACAAAGTGCAGGGAGTTAATGGGAAAGTACATGTCTTTCTTACCCATAGACAAGAATGGAGTGTAAATTTGAATCTAGTTAATGAAGAAAGAACTGACTATCTCTTTCTCTGCTTCCGCAAACTGAGATAGCTACTAGCTCTTCACTTTCTTTTTTTTAACCTGATTTTCTGCTAAAATGGTTCCAGTGAAATAGTAATGTTGTTTCTACTTAAATGACTATTGTTAGTATTCAGAATGCACAACAGCTTGAGCTAAACAGAACAATTTCCACATGACAAAGAGGGGGCAATCTGGTATCCCTTTATGACCCTGAGTGTTTCTGCTGGTCCCTGACTTCCTGGGGCTCATTCCCAAACTGTGCCCCCACAATGGATGTGGACTCTCCAAAACACCTTCCTAGCAGGTGCTTTCTCTTCTACATGGCTTCTCTGCACCCAGGACTGTCCATATCTGTAGAGTTGTGGACAGGATTGCTTTTTAATGAAAAACAGCAATTTAAAAAATTACATGAATTCATTGGGTTTTGTGTTTGCATTTTTTCTTTTTTCTTTTTCTTTTTTTTTTTCCCCAATCTTAATAATCTAATTAACTTCTTCATGAAGTCAGGCTCAAGGACTCCTAAAATCAGTGTTATTTCAGTGGCAATATGGTCACAAAGTATGTACCTTGAGAAAGAGTATCCTGATTTATTAGGGACATTTTGAGGAAAGGGATTAAACACCTATGTATATTTAAAGCAGCCCATTCTCTGAAAGCACAGTACCAAACACTGTATTCACCACAGTTTCAGCTTTTAAGTATTGGGTTAAAAATATCCAGGTCTGACTGAATGGAGACACTTTTAGGGGGATTCTAGAGACTATATGAAAAATGAAGGTCAGTATCTGCAAGAATGGGGTAAGGCATTTGTTTTGGGGTTGTCGGTGCATTGCTTCAGTACATTTTTTCTATGAATTGTCTTCATAACTATACCTGCCACTATCATTTAGAATGTTTATTTATGGTTGACCATTACCTTTGTCAAGAAACAATGTCCTGGAACAGAAAACTCAATAGGTCTTTCCAATAAAGTCAAAGAAACCAAAGTAATCAACTTGGAAAGTTTCCCTCTGTCCCTCATTACCAGCTTCTCCTTGAATAAAAATGTTGAGGATTGTACGTGCTGAGAATTGATATCAAGGTCCATAGCTAATAGCTTTACTGAATATCTCCACTGCATAGAGATCTGTGTAGTCTTGAATAAGCTCCCAAACTGCCATTCCAACATGATTTGGGCTCATTTTGTAATTTACAACCCCCTTTTTAGTTTTTCTTTTCTTTTCTCCCCTTTTTTCTTCAAGGGCAATTTTCTCAGTTGTTCCAAACTCTAAAAGTCGTGTATATGAATGATAACTTTTAAGGCTCTCAGCTAGAGAGTTTTAGTCTACTTTGCTAAGACTTTTTCATGACTTTCCCCCTTGCTCTCTTCACTGATAGATATCATTAACAGAAAGTTTCAAGTTGTTATTAGACATGAAGCAGAATGAACAGACTCTGTCCTTTCAACTGGTAGTTTGTACACAGAGATTAAGTTAATAGTGTGTGTTGTCTACACCTATAAGCATCCTCTCAGCACATGGGTGACTTGGAATACACCTTGTCCTACCACAAGGAAAAGCTCACTATTTCATATGTCTAGTTTTTTATATATGTTCCTTTGCTCTGCTTTTGAGATAAAACAAACAGGCTGTATTGATGTAAAACTAAGTTCATTTGCAGCCGCTATGCTTTGGAAAATACTTGACAGTGCTTAAGATGACAAGAATAAAAGGCAAAAAAAATTACAATTAATGACAGAGAATTTAAGAGTATTTAGATAGAAAATATATTCATTGTAAGTTGACTTTTAAAAGTAGGCTGCAAAACTACTATTTTTGCATTGTATTAACTTGCCCTGTGTTTTTAATATCAGTTGTGAAAACTGGAAATTACTCGTAAGCAGCTCATTACTACATGGCAAAAAACTATCAACCTCCACTTAAGAGATTCAAAAATAAGTCATACTGAGGAATATAAAATACTGTTGATTTTAAGAAGCAGATGCCCCTCAAAGGTTGAAATAATTGGTATGTTTATATTGGCAAACTTAGCGTTTTGATAGCCCTGTGACTGGAACCTGCCTTTTTGCATCTGCACACAAGCCAAAACCCCCTCTATTTTCCGTGATAACTGCATTACCTGAGCGCTAAGGCTAGCATCTTGTATGTTAATATTGCAAATGCCTGTAAGCAAATATATAAAACTTGCTTTATAATCATATACAAATGATTCCTCCTCTAACTTGGGAGTTACTGAGTTAAGTAGTTTTGTAGGTACAAAAGGTTTACATACAACCCTGTTGCTAATATTACTTTCAGGCACATGAAAAATGGTCAAGTTTCTTTCAAGAAAAATCCACTAAATATAGATTCACTTCAGAAACCCAGAAGTAAATGTTGCTGATTTCTTGGCATTGCTGTGAGTACAGTACTGCCAAATCATTTACTGTACAGTGTGAGGCTGAACCAAGAGGCATAAAGGAGAAATAACAGTACTAGTCATATGCAACAATTAGCTATGGTGACAGAATTATTTTAAACTGGGACTTGGACTTCATTTAAATTTAACTTGCCTCAAATTTATGTGTTACAAATCATTCTGCCTGGAAATAAAGTGTGCTGAGTCACTGCGATTCAGGCAGCCAGGCAGAGTTGGATTTGGGTTTACTACTTGCTTGTAGAAAACATATTAATTCTTTAGATGCATAAAGATTCACACTTCCCACCTCTGCCAGGGAATTACTCAACTGTTTGTTTTTTTTTTTAAAGCTATATTGTTAAGTGGTTGTCTTTGGTCTTACGCTGAAAACCAATATACCTTGATTAAGGTGAGATTAATATTACTTGGTGAGAAGCTAAGCTGTCATATAATAAGTCTGGATGATCCACAAAAAGTCAAAAAGATACTACAACACAGCATGAGCTACTCTCTGATCTTCTAAATATCTGGACTGTATTTGCTTCTACAATTTCTGTCTTATCTATCCTTCTTTATGTTCACCTGCAAGTTTGTATTATACCCCCAATAAGTAGTACAGCTTCTAACACTGAGGATTTCGTACTGTACAGAAACTAACCACCTCAAGTACATGTGTTTGCACTTTGAAATACTTCCTGCCACTGCAATGCATTTCCAGGACAGGAAACTCTGGACAGAACTATCAATGCAAGCATGTGGATATAGACATACATATGTGTGAAACTGGTTTTTGTTTTTTGTTTGTTTTGTATTTTTTATATCTAAATATTATTACATATTAAAGGCTAATAATAAAATTAATACAATAACAGAAATTATAATAATTACCTATATTGGAGTAGTATGATGTCAGATAGCTTCTCAGACATATTTGCACCAGCTATGTTATGAATATCTTTAGCATCCAGTACAGAATATCCTTACCAAACAGATTTTTATGCAAACTACAAAGTACCCTTTGGAGAAAAATGTAATAATTCAATTTAACTCCTAAAAACCGGCAAAACAAGCACAAACACTGTGTATCAGTAAGTTGTGACTGATGATGATCTCTGTATAAGATCCTTGCCCTTTGTCCATGGAGCAGACCTGAAGTGGGAAGGGCAGAGGGAGAAGGTCCCTTTGCTGTAGGGCACGTAAGGCATCAGGGACTGAATTAGTAGGAGACTCCTCACAGCTCCCAGGTTTACCCACTTGTCCATGCCATCCTCGATGGTAAAATGAATTAACTGGCAAACTCACTCATTGCACAAATCACCCTAATTTGCTGTGACTTAACCAGCAGCAGTACTGGCTATGCAGTCTGGGGCACATCACAGTCATTATCATATGCTCAGACTCACCTACTCTTGATCAAAATCAGAGAAGCAGGGGGTAGTGTTGAGATGACCCTGGTGCAGGAGTCAAGAACAGACTTCCTAACTATTTTGGGAGGCTGAAGGACAGTGCAGGACTGTTGTAGTTTGGAATTATTATGTAAATTCTCTCCCCTGCCACTAACTGCCCATGCCAGTACTTAACAAAAAAAGTAGTTAACTGATGATCACTTGGGTGGGGGCAGGTTGTCTCTTTTGTTTTCTGGGGACTACACACAGCTTGGGGTTGTGTGTGGAGGTTGCTGAGTGGGGGTGAAGCCGTCCGCTGGCTGCAGGCTGCCCCGGACTGCTCCTCGCTGCTGGCTTCTGGCTGCCCCGAACTGCTCCTTGCTGCTGGCTTCTGCCTGCCCCGGACTGCTCCTCGCTGCTGGCTGCTGCCTGCCCCGAACTGCTCCTCGCTGCTGGCTTCTGCCTGCCCCGGACTGCTCCTCGCTGCTGGCTGCTGCCTGCCTGCCCCGGACTGTGACACTGATACTGCCGTAAGTATAACTTTTTCTCCAGGAGGAAACTTGTTAGTTTGAGGGGTTTTTGTTTTTTATCTCTTTCTCTTGTTAGAAAAGCGGTTTGCTCT
>VWZD01005381.1:0-11867 GCA_013396695.1 Sakesphorus luctuosus
CTGCCTGGCTGCTCTCCAGAATGTGGTGGGAGAGCAGGAGACGATCAGAGCTGGCAGAGCAGGATCCTGGAGAGGATCAGAGATATGAGAGCAGGATCCATGGGATAACCAAGCTGGGAGAGCAGGATCCAGGGGAGACTCAGAACTGGGAGAGCAGGATCCAGGACCCAATTCCACATGGATAAGGGAAGGGTTAGATCCCTCCACACAACCCCCTGTGCTCCCAGTGGGGCTGCAGGGCCAGTTTTCCTGCCCAGAGGATTCCCTGGAACTCAGGTGGATAAAGCAGCTCTGAGCATCCAGAAAAACCAACTCCATCCTTTTCCTGTTGCTGCTGGAGAGCCACATCCCACCCTGGGCCTGAGCCTGGGCCCTCTGGAGCCTGCCCTGCCCCACAGCCAGCCAGGAGCTGGGAATTCCCTGGGGAATGCTCCCTGTTATCCAGGGGATTTGTGTCTCCTGTCTCTGCCTCAGCTGCAATAACACAAAATACACTGTGGTTACAATGCAGTGGCTCAAACCTTCCTGTTCCTGTTGGGCTTTGGTGGGGGGTGCAATTCCAGCCCCTTCCCTCTGCTGAGGGGCTGGGAAAACTGGGAATGTCCAGCCTGGAGAAGGGAAGGCCCCAGAGAGACCTTGGAGCCCTTTCCAGTGCCCAAAGTACTGGGGAGGGACTTGGGATAAGGGATGGAGGGACAGGACACGGGGAATGGCTTCAAACTGGAAAAGAGGAGATTTGGGTGGGATATTGGGCAGGAACTGCTGGCTGGGAGGGTGGGCAGGGCCTGGCACAGGTTGGGCAGAGCAGATGGACTGACTTTGCTCCTCAAGAATAAGAATTTCCCATCCATTGCCTGGTTTTATTTGCTCAGGAGAGAGAGGTTCCCACACAGAATATTGGGAGAGGTTCCCACACAGAATATTGGGAGAGGTTCCCACTCAGAATTCAGGGAGAGGTTTCCACCAGAATTTTGGGAGAGGTTTCCACACAGAATATTGGGAGAGGTTCCCACTCAGAATTTTGGGAGAGGTTCCCACTCAGAATTCAGGGAGAGGTTTCCACCAGAATTTTGGGAGACATTTCCACTCAGAATTTTGGGAGAGTTTTCCACTCAGGATTCAGGGAGAGGTTTCCACACAGAATATTGGGAGAGGTTTTCGCCAGAATTTTGGGAGAGGTTTCCACCAGAATACTGGGAGACATTTCCACCCAGAGTTCAGGGAGAGGTTCCCACCAGAAGTTTGGGAGGTTTGAGGGGAGAAGGTGCTGCAGGAAGAGGGGGATGAGGAGGATCCAGGTCAAGGCACTGCCATAAAATGCTTTCGGGAACCATTTCCAGCCATGTTTGTTGGTTCAACCCCTGGGTGGGTTCTGCTCCTTCCCTGGGGAGGGGACAGGCCTGGAGCAGGAGTGACCTAATGGGATGATCCATAAGGAAGGTCCTTGTGGCCTCCTGGCCCCAAAATCTTGGGATGGAAAGGTGGAACTGAGCCTGGCCTTGGGTGACAGGACTCCCTTCAGCCTGACCTGAGGTCTGACCCCCCCAAAGCTCTCCCAGCCTGGGCTTTGCTGGGGCTGGAATGTCCCCCTGGAAGATGCAGCCACAGGGAGGGCTGTGCTGGGTGTTGGCTCTGGAATGCTGGGTGGGAACCTGAGCTCCCAGAGCCCAGCCCTGGAGGCTCCTTTGGGGTGACTGGGGCTCCTTTGGGGTAGTTGGGGCTTCTTTGGGGTGACTGGGGCTCCTTTGGGTTGGTTGGGGCTCCTTTGGGGTGGTTGGGGCTCCTTTGGGGTGGTTGGGGCTCCTTTGGGGTGGTTGGGGCTCCTTTGGGGTGACTGGGGAAGTTGGAGCCTCCCAAGCCATGGGGTGAAAGTGCTGTGGGTTTGTCTCTGCTGTGGAGGAGGCAGCAGATCCCCAGGAGGAGCAGGAGCCCCACTGGGCTGTTCCAAGTGCTGTTCCCATTCCTGTCCCAGCCTCCTCAACCCACCAATTCTCCCAGGCAGAGCTGGCTCAGGCCCCTGGGATTGTCCTTTCCCTGTGGGAAAGCTCTGGTGGCCATGGGGGGGTTGGGTTGGGTCATGGAATCAGGGATGGGTTGGGTGGGAAGGGCACAACTCCAGGCTCTTCCCTTCCCCTTCCCTTTGTTTTCTCCCTTTCTTTGGGCTTTCGTCCCTCTCTCCTCCATCCTCTCCTCCTTTCCCACTGGGGCTTTGCCATCAATTTGCATCCAGAGCTTTCCAAGGTCTGCCATGCTGGGAGGAGTGGGAATTGCAGCCTCCCATATCCAACTCTCCCAAATCCAACTCTCCCAAATCCAACCTCTTTTTTCCCTCTTTGTCCTTCTCAAACATGGGAATAACATTCCTGGGTTCTCCTGCCTTGGTGCTGGGACCTCTTGGAGGGTTTCTCTGGGAACATCAGCATCCCATATTTCTGGAAAACATGGATCCAGGGCACTTTGCCTGGATGGAGGAGGAGGAGCAGCCTCTTCCTCCTCCTTTCCCACCCCTTGGAGCAAAGGAGGTTGTTGTGCCTGAAGCAAACAAAGACCAAACAGGATTTGGTGGATATGAAAAAGGCTCCAAAATAACCCCCAGAACAAGCAAGAGATTTAAATTCCTGCTTGATTTGCCAATGAAAACACGGTGGGAAGAGTCATCTGCTCCCAATGTCCATGGCAAACAAAGCCTGGATTCATTGTCCTCCTCCAGAGCCACCAGAACAGTTGGCACCTGCTGGGATGAGTCACCTCCAGGGTGGGAGGGGCTGCCCAGGGGCTGCCCAGGGGACACCGAGGGCCTTGGGCAGGTTGGGAGGTCTCTGTGTCCAGAGCTGAAGGGGTGGGGAGAGGTGGCCCCCCATCCCTCCCTCCCTCCCTCCCTCCCATCCCTCCTGTGCCACTCCAGGGAATGGGAACAATCTGAGTCCGACCCCTCCAGGTCGTGCCTTTATTTAGAAATTCTGCAGCTGAGGGAAATAAAATAAAATAATAATAATATTGTTGGGCTGGGTTTATAGATTCATATTTTAGCAGTTCTCTGAACAATCAGGGATTTGAAATTCCAAAGTTTTCTCTGCAAGGAAAAGACCTAAAAATACCCAAGTTCTCCTGTGACTTCAGCGATTGGCTTCAATTCCAGCACCAGAAACACCAGGAAACCCAAATGCTGTGGGCAGTGGAGACCTCAGGGATGGTCACCCTGGTGGCCTGAGCTCAGGGAACCCCACAGGGATGGGGGAGACCTTTGGGGAGTCCCACCTGGCTGGGAGACCTTTGGGGAGTCCCACCTGGCTGGGAGACCTCTGGGGAGTCCCACCTGGCTCCCAAGGAATGAGACTTGGAGAGGATTTTTGCCCCTCTCCTGTCCCCCCCCTCTCCATGCCAACCTGGAGATGGGGGGGATTGGCACCAAGTGAGAACCTGCCCCAAATTTTGGGCACCTTCAGCCTCCCTTCAGAACCAGAGGGGAGGGGATGGGCCAGGGAGCTGGGGCAGGGAAAGGAGACACCCTGGGCAGGATGAGAGGAGAGGGAGCACTTGGGCTTGTTTGATCTAACAAGAAACAGGCTCTGAGGACCCCAAAGCAGGAAAAACTCTCAGCCAAGGAGGGAAATCCAGAGGAAATGTTGGCACAAGTGGTAAAATAAGGAGGAAAGGGCTGTGGATCCACCCAGGTCTCGTTGCAGCTGGAGCAGCACTTGAGGTCGTGGGGGGTCTTCACCTTCATAGAATCCCAGAATGGATTGGGTTGGAAAAGACCTCCCAGATCATCAAGTCCAACCCTTGGGCCAACTCCAGAGACCAACCCCCAGCTGGCCACAACTTCCCTGATGTGGCACTTCCAGACAGTGCTGAGGTCACCTCTCAGCCTCCTCTTCTCCAGCACAAACACCCCCAGCTCCCTCAGCCTCTCCCCACAGCACTTGTGCTCCACTCCCTTCTCCAGCCTCGTTGCTCTTCTCTCAGGGTGGGACTCTCCATGGTCCTTCATCTCCCCAAGCCTCAGGCTGATGGAATCAGGGAATCCCAGACTGCTCAGGGTGGGAAGAGACCTCAGAGCCCCTCTTGTCTCACCTGCCATGGGCAGGGACACCTCCCACCAGCCCAGGCTGCTCCAAGCCCTGTCCAACCTGGCCTTGGACACTCCCAGGGATCCAGGGGCAGCCACAGCTTCTCTGCCCAACCTGTGCCAGGGCCTGGCACAGCTCTGTCCCATGGTATTCCCACCGGGATTTCTGCCCTTCCCACCCTTCCCTGCTCCCAGGGAGCAGAATTCCAGCCCCCCACTCCAGCCAGGCCCTTGCCAGGGCAGCTCAGCCCTTTTCCAGCCTCGGGGCTATTTTTAAGCATCCCGAGGATGAGCCTGGACAGGAATTGCTTTCCAGCTGCAAAGGGAAACGGGAGGAGGTGCCAGGCAGACTTTGGGCTCCAACTGAGGCATAAACCCCTCCCAAATCGGTTCCAGACCAGGGGTGCCCCAGTGGCTGCACAGCTGTGCCTCCAGATGTGCCACCCACGCCCTCCCTCCCTCTGGCCAGGCCTGGGAGCTGCTCCAGGAGCATCCAGAGCCAGCAGGATCCCGGGGCAGCCTCTGCAGAGGTGCCACTTTTGGGTGTTGGGAGCGTCCTGACACCTCGTTCGGGGTGACATCACCCCCAGCTGCTCCTTCCAGCCTTCCAGAGGGCTTGGCCAGCGTTCCAGAAGGCCAGGCTGAATGGGCTTGGAGCACTCTGGGCTGGTGGGAGGTGTCCCTGCCCACTGGGTGGGCTTTGAGGTCCCTTCCCACCCAAACCAGTCTGGGAGTCCAAGGCTCTTGACTTTCCCAAACTCCAGTGCTGGATGATCCCTGTTAACCCCCCTCATTCCCATCTCTGGTGTCTGTCCATCTGCTCCCTCTGGGAAGCTCTTGAGTTCTGAATTCCTGTCTCTGGGAGAGCTTTGCCTGGGAATCCCACAATGGTTTGGGTGGGAGGGACCTCAAAGCCCACCCAGTGGGCAGGGACCCCTCCCACCAGCCCAGGGTGCTCCAAGCCCTGTCCAGCCTGGCCTGGGACACTCCCAGGGATCCAGGGGCAGCCACAGCTTCTCTGCCCAACCTGTGCCAGGGCCTGCCCACCCTCCCAGACACCAATTCCTGCCCAATATCCCATCCAGCCCTGCCCTCTGGCAGTGAGAAGCCATTCCCTGTGTCCTGTCCCTCCAGGCCTTGTCCCCAGTCCCTCTCCAGCTCTCCTGGAGCCCCTTCAGGCCCTGCCAGGGGCTCTCAGGTGTCCCTGGAGCCTTCTCTTCTCCAGGTGAGCCCTGCAGCCCCTTCCCCCCCTGTGCCCCATTCCCTCCTGCCCTCCTGGAGGGTCCCCCTGAGCACTCCCAGGAGGTGGCACTGGGTGGGCTTTGAGGTCCCTCTAAGCCCAATCCATTCCATGATTCCCCAATTGTCCTGATCCCTGTTGCTCTGACCAATCCAGCTGCACTTTCATCCTCACTGGCAGCGTGGTGGGAAATGCCAGAGCCAGGGGCTCCCTCCTGCCCAGCCTCATGCCCACAGCTCTGGCACTTCCCTGCCCAGGAAGGGGATTCATGGCAGAAGCCCAGAAAAGCCACTGACTCAAGGCTGAAGGAGAGCAGGAACCCAACCCCTCTGATTCCCTCCAGCTGCTTTGGTGACTTTTCACCTACTTTGGAACTGCCCAAAATAACCCAAATTACTGTCTGTGGTCACAGGGAGGAATCAGCAGCTCCAGAGGGCTAAAAATGCCTGTGGGAGCTTTTCCTCCTGGAATTTCCAGGCCAGAGGACCCCTTGATCTCCCCAGGATTGCCCCGAGCCTGGTGGAGGTGATTCCTGCTCTCCTGAGGCTCCAATCCCTTCCCTGGGGGATCCCAGAGGAGCCAAAATCCTGTTTGAGGCAAAGGAAAGGATTCCAGGCAGGGTTTCATAGAATGATGGAATCGTAGAATGGATTGGGTTGGAAAAGCCCTCCCAGATCATCAAGTCCAACCCTTGGGCCAACTCCAGTCCCTTTACCACATCATGGCACTCAGTGCCACGGCCAAGCTCAGCTGAAAAACCTCCAGGGATGGGGAATCCACCCCCTCTCTGGGCAGCCCATTCCAATGCCTGAGCACTCTCTCTGCAAACAAGTTTTTTCTGCTCTCCAACTTCAATTTGCCCTGGCAGAGCTTGAGCCCCCCGTGCCCCCTTGTCCTATTGCTGAGTGCCTGGGAGAAGAGACCAACCCCCAGCTGGCCACAACTTCCCTGATGTGGCACTTCCAGACAGTGCTGAGGTCACCTCTGAGCCTCCTCTTCTCCAGCACAAACACCCCCAGCTCCCTCAGCCTCTCCCCACAGCACTTGTGCTCCACTCCCTTCTCCAGCCTCCTTGCTCTTCTCTGGCCCCGCTCCAGCCCCTCAATCTCTTGCCTCAACTCAGGGGCCCACAACTCAACACAACACTCAAGGTGTGGCCTCCCCAAGGCAGAGGCCAGGGGAAGGCTCACTGCCCTGGGCCTGCTGGCCACGCTACTTTGGATCCAGGCCAGGATGCCATTGGCCTTCTTGGCCACCTGGGCACACTGCTGGCTCCTCTTGAGCTTCCTGTCCCTCAGTCCCCCCAGGTCCCTTTCTGCCTGGCTGCTCTCCAGCCACTCTGTGCCCAGCCTGGAGCGCTGCAGGGCTTGGGGTGGCCAAAGGGCAGGGTTTGTTGGGAAGCAAAGGGAATTTGCTGCTTCCAGGGCCCCCCAGCCCTGAGTGGGGTCACACAAACTTCCCTTCAGGGCTTGTTCATTTTTCAGGCCCAAAGAGCCTGAGGAAGAATTTGTGTTTCCCACACCAGAAAATCCCATTTCTCAATCTGTTCCAGCTCCCAATTTTTCAGGTCCTTTGGTGGACAGAAAGTTCCTTTTTCTCCTCCCTCTGCCCCATAAATCACCTCCAGTGCTGCTTCAGGAGCCTCAACATCC
Source organism: Sakesphorus luctuosus (assembly GCA_013396695.1). NCBI lineage: Eukaryota > Metazoa > Chordata > Aves > Passeriformes > Thamnophilidae > Sakesphorus > Sakesphorus luctuosus. The sequence goes on from VWZD01005381.1 coordinate 6,962, forward strand.
TCCAGCTGCTCCAAAATTGGGACTTTGCCCCATTCCCCCTCCCAGGGGATGTTCCAGGGCTGTCTCCTCCAGGCAGGAAAGTTTTCCTTCTTTTTCTTGATTTGCACAAAAATTTGGGATGGGAGATGCAGGGAAAGAAGCTGCAAGTTCCAACGACAGGAGAGGTGGGATAAAGGAGGGAGAGGATGCTCAGAAATGCTTTTCATGGAGTGTTGCAAACCAGGATTTGAGGAAAGAGGGAAAATCAGGAGAGAAGAAGCAGGAGGAGGTTTGGCTGCTCCAGAATGTGGGAGTTTGTTCTTTTTCCCTGTAAAACCCCCTGGGGTGAGGGCTCTGTCCTGGCTCTGTCCTGGCTGTCTGGGAGCAGAGAGGGATCAAGCTGGATCAATCCCTCACCCCAACTCCTTGGAATGCCAGAACTGAAGCCCCAGACAAGGAGGCAAAGGAGAAAACATCCCTGAATATTAATTGGTATTAATGCTATTCATTATTAATTGTTATTAATGTTGCTGGGTATTTAAATTGGCATTTTCCGAGCCGAACAAACGAGGGGCAGTGAGTGGGAATGGCAACACTGGGGAATCCTTGGGGGATCTTTGGGATTCCAAGGGATGCCAGCCCAGCTGGGCACTCCTTCCTGTGGGTTTGGGGGATCCCAGCCCGGCTGGGCACTCCTTTCCATGGGTTTTGGGTGATGCCAGCCCACCTGGGCACTCCTTTCCATGGTTTTGGGGGAGTGCCAGCCCAGGTGGGTGTTCCTTGCCATGAGTTTTGGGGGATGCCAGCCCAGCTGGGCACTCCTTTCCATGGTTTTGGGGGTCCCAGCCCATCTCCCAGCCAGGGCAGGTGACACCTTTTGGCACCAGTCACCTACAGCCTGCTGGGCTCCAGTGCCCAGGACCTCTGGGCACCAATCCTGGTCCTGCCAACCTGGAGGTGCCCAGGATGGGCAGGTGGAGCCATCCCTTTGTTCCAGGCTGAGCTTCATGTCCAGACTCCTCCCTTCCCAGAAAGCTGGACATGGGGTGACACTGGGCATGGGGTGACACTGGGCATGGGGTGACACTGGGCATGGGGCTCCTTCCAGGCCCCTGGGCACATCCAGCTGGCAGTTCCAGCAGTGAATTCCAGCAGTTTTCATCTCCTTCCTCTTCCCAAAGCAGTGGGAGCTCCAGCCCTGGCTCAGCCTCCTCCATGGGCAGGGAAGAGCCTTGGGATCCACCAGGAGCAGCAATCCATGGGGGTGGGACACATCCCCACCCCTGGGGACACATATCAACCCCTGGGGGCACATCCTCATCCCTGGGGGCACATCCCAACCCCTGGGGACACATCCAGGACACATCCCCACCCCTGGGGACACATATCAACCCCTGGGGGCACATCCTCATCCCTGGGGGCACATCCCAACCCCTGGGGACACATCCAGGACACATCCCCACCCCTGGGGACACATCCTCACCCCTGGGGACACATCCCAACCCCTGGGGGCACATCCCCATCCCTGGGGGCACATCCAGGACACATCCCCACCCCTGGGGACACATCCCATGGTGGCACAGCCTCCCCCCCCAGGCCCATTGGGCTGGGGGCGTTTGGAGCAGGAAAGCACATCCAGCCCTTCCAGAAAGGGGCAGAATTCCAGGCAGAATTCCAGGAATGTGGAGAGGGCTGTGGTGAGCTGGGACATTCCTGGATGGAGCAGTCACTGCACAGAGTGTGGTCAGGATGCAAAACCAGCAGCTAATTCTGGATTTTTCCTGCTTTATTCCTTGTGTTCCTTAACCCAGGCATTGCCCTGAACATTCCCTGAGGGAAAGGTCTCTTGGTGGCTGGGGGTGCCCTCTGTGTGCCAGCTGGGGCTTGGGGGACTCCTGTGGTTGGGGACAAGGGACCTTGCCAGGCTGGGAGAGCTGGGGGGGGTCACCTGGAGAAGAGAAGGCTCCAGGGACAGCTGAGAGCCCCTGGCAGGGCCTGAAGGGGCTCCAGGAGAGCTGGAGAGGGACTGGGGACAAGGGAGGGAGGGACAGGACACAGGGAATGGCTTCCCACTGGAAAAGGGGAGGTTTAAATGGGATATTGGGAAGGAATTGGTGGCTGGAGGGTGGGCAGGCCCTGGCACAGGTTGGGCAGAGAAGCTGTGGCTGCCCCTGGATCCCTGGGAGTGTCCCAGGCCAGGTTGGACAGGGCTTGGAGCACCCTGGGCNAATGTTGGATGTTTTTTGGAGCCTCCTCCTGCCCTCGGAGGGGACTCTGCAGCTCCTCCTGCCCACAGAGGGGGCTCTGCAGCCCCTCCTGCCCTCGGAGGGGACTCTGCAGCTCCTCCTGCCCACAGAGGGGGCTCTGCAGCCCCTCCTGCCCTCGGAGGGGACTCTGCAGCTCCTCCTGCCCACAGAGGGGGCTCTGCAGCCCCTCCTGCCCTCGGAGGGGACTCTGCAGCTCCTCCTGCCCACAGAGGGGGCTCTGCAGCCCCTCCTGCCCTCGGAGGGGACTCTGCAGCTCCTCCTGCCCACAGAGGGGGCTCTGCAGCCCCTCCTGCCCTCGGAGGGGACTCTGCAGCTCCTCCTGCCCACAGAGGGGGCTCTGCAGCCCCTCCTGCCCTCGGAGGGGACTCTGCAGCTCCTCCTGCCCACAGAGGGGGCTCTGCAGCCCCTCCTGCCCTCGGAGGGGACTCTGCAGCTCCTCCTGCCCACAGAGGGGGCTCTGCAGCCCCTCCTGCCCTCGGAGGGGACTCTGCAGCTCCTCCTGCCCACAGAGGGGGCTCTGCAGCTCCTCCTGAAGCTGCTCCAAGGTGATGACGATTCCAGACCCATCTGGTGCCACCACAGGAGAGGCCACCCATCCTTCCTGGGAGCTGAGTCACCTCCCTGAGCCCAAACAGCAGTTGAAGAGCCCATGGAGGAGCCACTCCTGAACTCCTTCTCCTTGTCAATGAGAGGACCTTTGGCAATTAACAGTCCCTAACGAGCTTTGCACTAATTCCCTCATCTGATGCATCGACAGGCAGGAAAATGAGCAGCTCTTTGTGAGGCTCAAGAGGGGAACAACACGAAGGTGCCACTCAGTGATGTTCTGCCCCAGGCTCTGGGGCTCTCCAGCACGATGAGGCTGCAGCCAGAGGGTTTGGGTCAAGAGCTCTCTTTCCCCTGGCATGGATTCTGATTCCAGTTAAACCCAACAAAAGCCATTTCCTGAAGCCTCAACAGGCCTGGAGTACCCTGAGCTCAGGAGAAGCTGTCCTGGCCCTGCAGGTCCTGTGGGAGCTGTCCTGGCCCTGCAGGTCCCGTGGGAGCTGTCCTGGCCCTGCAGGTCCCATGGGAGCTGTCCTGGCCCTCCATGGGAGCTGTCCTGGCCCTGCAGGTCCTGTGGGAGCTGTCCTGGCCCTCCATGGGAGCTGTCCTGGCCCTCCATGGGAGCTGTCCTGGCCCTGCAGGTCTCATGGAAGATCTCCTGGCCCTGCAGGTCCCATGGAAGATGTTCTGACCTTCCAGAGAGGGTCCAGGTTTTCCAGGAGCAGGAATGCCAGCTGTGCCAGGACCAGCCATGCCAGTTGTGCCAGGAGCAGCAATGCCATGTTTTTGAGGGGCAGGAATGCCAGGTGTGCCAGGAGCAGGAATGTCATGTTTTCCAGGAGCAGGAATGCCATGTTTCCAGGAGCAGGAATTCCAGCTGTGCCAGGAGCAGGAATGCCACATGTCCAGGGGCAGCAATGCCAGGCTGTGCCAGGAACAAGAACTCCAGGTGTGCCAGGGACAGGAACTCCAGGTGTGCCAGGAGTAGCAATGCCAGATGTTCCAGGAGCAGGAATGCCAGTTGTGCCAGAAGTAGGAATGCCAGTTGTGCCAGGGGCAGCAATTCCAGGTTTCCAGGAGCAGCAATGCCAGGTGTGCCAGAAGCAGCAATTCCAGGTTTTCCAGGAACAGCAATGCCAGGTGTGCCAGGAGCAGGAATGCCAGGTTTCCAGGGGCAGCAATGCCAGGTGTGCCAGGAGCAGCAGTGCCAGCTGTGCCAGGAGCTCTCCCTGCTCCCTTCCCTGGGGCTCTCCACACTTGAAGGTTTTTACATTTGGTTTTGCAATCAGGAGAAAATTAATTAAAAACCACAAGGAGTCAAAGGTGTCCCAAACAATAAACCCAACCAGGTGGGAGCTTTCAGTGCCCCTTTGCCAGCTGGGGCTGGGCAGGGAGGGCTGTTCCCCTGGCAGGGCTGTGCCCTCCACATCTGGAACACACCTGGAACACACCCAGCCCAGCTCCAGAACAGCCCCTTTGATCCCTGTGCCCCCAGCCCTGCCCAGGTGTTCCAGCAGGGAATGTGTGCCCAGCACCCCTGGCAGCCCTCCCAGGGCAGGGAATGCTGTGCCTGGCACCCCTGGCAGCACTTCCAGGGCAGGGAATGCTGTGCCCAGCACCTCTGGCAGCCCTCCCAGGGCAGGGAATGCTGTGCCCAGGGCTGGGAGGGAGGGGATGCTGTGCCCAGGGAATGCAGGGAGGGAGGGAATGCTGTGCCCAGCACCTCTGGGAGCCCTCCCGGGACAGGGAGGGTGTGGGGCAGCAAGGAGGGACCCACAGCTCCTCTGGGTTCAGATCTGCAGCCAGGGATGGGTCAGGTGGGATCATGGAATGGTTTGGGTGGGAAGGGACGTTGGAGTTCCAGGCCCCTGGGTGGGCAGGGCCACCTCCCACCAGCCCAGGGGGCTCCAGCCTGGCCATGGGCACTGCCAGGGATGGGGCAGCCACAGCTGCTCTGGGTAATTCATTCCAGTCCTCCCCGCCCTCACAGGGAAGAGTTTCTTCCCAATATCCCCCCAGCCCTGCCCTCTGGCAGTGGGAAGCCATTCCCTGGGTCCTGTCCCTCCCTCCCTTGTCCCCAGTCCCTCTCCAGCTCTCCTGGAGCCCCTTCAGGC
>VWZD01005382.1:0-24481 GCA_013396695.1 Sakesphorus luctuosus
ATAAGATCAGAGGATGTGGCCTTAAGTTGCACCAGGCTGCTCTCCCACCTCCTGAGCACAAGCTGTGAAAAGAGAATGGGTGTTACTCATAAACCCCTTAAACAACACATGGGAACGAAGGAAAGAGAGGGGCAGAGGCACATTTTTGAAATTCATCTAGGCAGGACCAAGAGCTGACAAGTCAAATCCACGTCTCCAACATGGAAAATGCCATGGGTCTTGTTTTTGGGGAAAAAAATGTCAACAAAAAAAACAACCAACCAAAAAAACCCAGCAAAACCCTAAAACATTAATAAACCTTTGAAATTTCTGCAATTTATGGCTGAGAGAAGCTGCTGCAGACTGCTGATGGCCTCTTCTCTGCACACTCCTCTTCCCTGCTTGTTTGCAGGCCAGTGAGGGTTTATTTCTGCTCTTGTCCATGCTGACACCAGGTGAGACAAAGCACCCTTAGGGTGCCCTGTGCTCTCAGCAGGAGAGCTGGTGAAAGTCACACTACCCCACCCAGGAGCCAGCCTTCCCCTCCAGGGCTCCAGAGACTCAAAGGCATAAAGCTGCAGCCTAAGCTGTATTGCAAAAGCACCTTTCAAGCTGGTCTGTCCTCTGTCATCCTTCATGCCAGTGTAAATCTGACCTGCTTTCATAGGGAATTCAGGGTATGCCCACACTGGTGCTTTGCTGAACACAAAAACCAAGGACGGGCTCCCACTTGTCCTGGCAGTCCCATGGAAGGTGACAGAGCAAGTGGGGATTTCTTGGGTGCAGAGACCCTGTCTTAAAAGTCTGGCCTTGCCGGTTAGAAAAATTCATATTGACATCCTGGGACATTCTAGCAGTTACTTGCACGCCAAACTGTAAATTTTATACCATTCTGTACATTTTTCCTTCTGCTTTTAAGGTGGTGCACCCCCTGGTGCACGTATTTGGCAGAAACGTTCTCCTTACATGGAAACACTTCCCGGCGGGCTGAGTATCTTCCCCTCACCGACAACTCATTTTGCACTGGATCATGGGAACTGTAGTCCAAAAGCATTACCTTCCCCTCCTCTGTGACGAGCTGGATTCTCAGCCTAAACCTCCTTTCCCACCATACTCCAAAAGCCAGGCAGTTCCCGTATGGCCAAATGGTGTTGCCACCCAATTTTAGTGGTGGAATGCTTTTAGGATATGTAGTCCTGCCCCTAAGAAGGGGGTTAAACTCTGCGAGGTGGCTCTGGAAGATTGGATGAGGAAATAGCTGTCAGATGCTCTTAAGGTCTTTTTAAATGGAAATGTGTGATGTTCACTGACATGTTCTGGGTTAGAACTAAGTGAACAAAACGGAACAGCTAAATGTGAATCTTCCTCATGTAAATAAGAAATATGTTAGCAGAAGGAAGATTTTGTTTTTTGAGAACTCCATCTTGCAGAGAGAACCCTTTCCATGAGATATCCGTTGCTCAGTTCCAGTTTGCTTTGATTCCCCCTTTTCCCTCGCCCTCCTTTTCCCCCTTTTTGTGCTGTGCTGACAGTGCAGCTGCTGCCTTGGGATGGAAACAGCTTTGTATCAGCAGAGTTCCTGATGAAATCCTTCCCCAAAGATGGAAGGACCTTTGCACAACTGCAGTGGTCCAGAGTATCAGCACTTCTAGTGCAGCGTTCTGCTCTGACTCTGCCCTTTGTGAAAGATCTAACTCTGAGCACTGGGACTCATTCTCAGCCAGCCCGAGCCAGTGGCTTCCAAGGGTGGCTGCCCTCTTATGCCAGCTGGGAATGCTCCTTTGCTGGCTCTATGTTTCCCCTTGTCTCAGAGGCAGGAGTCTTTCTCAGCACACCAGCTGTGAGTCAGACACAGACCCTACAGTCTTTGCCACTAAACAAACGCTGAGTGCAGGGCTGTAAGGTATTTAACTTTCAGTCAGACATAAATTGGGTTTATTAAATGTGGGCTGTGAAAACAACTAACAAAATGTAATGTTCACTGCACCAGACTCTACCCTCTAAATCAGGATCTTTGGAGAGCCAGTCCCGACTTCCCCATTGCCTCCACACACAGCAGTTTTGGTAGAATGAATGCAGCGCTCTTCTCCAGAGTGGTGAGATAGGAGCCCCCGTCTTCATGTCTTCATTTCAGCTTCATTCCCATTGCCAGACAGATTTTCAGCTCCCTGCTTTTGCCCAAAGCATCTGCGTTTGTTTGTGTTTTGTGACTTTGAAGAGAATGTGAAAGGACTTACTTTATTAACAGCCAACAGACACTTCAAAGCAAAAATGTGGTTGAGAAATTAATCATTCTGCTCCTCCAAAGTGGGATTTATTATGACTCTAAAACTAATACAGAAATGAACCAAAAGCTCAATGCAGGAATCACTCTTTAAAAAAAAAAAGTGAGAACTTCAATGGAGGGTATGTGTACTGGTAAAATTAAATGCAGAGCCATCTAATTTTCTTAATTTAAAGATAACATGAAATTAACATGTTGGTCCTTAGCATCTCAGTGGTCTGGGGAAAATGTTTCCCTGTAGCAGAAAAGGTCTTATCCGATAATACTTTCCCAGATTATTGAAAAGGTTTTGTTTCCCACTCTTCCTACTTTTTGTGTGTGTGTGTGTCTAAAAGGCCAAATTAACTTCCTCAGAGGAAATGCCTACTTTCTGTGTTCACCGGGGCAAAGAAGGCCATTGTCTGGGGGAAATGGCTCTAATGGGAATTTAAATGCAGGGCATTAACATTTGTTGAGTTGGGTAACAAGTGGGATGGAGTTTCACCTAAGAGGTTACATTCTCAGATTCTTAGTGGATTTCTTTTTCCCACAGTTCCTTCCAATATACAGTTTGTCAGCAGGAAAATGTGGCCAGCTCCAGGTGCAACGTCAGGGGTGTATTCTTAAACAACCATCGCTGCCAGTTCCTGCTCAGGGAGCTGGTTCCCAGCACTTCTGGGAAGCAGGTGAGACACTCTCTGCCTTCTCCTGTGCCCGCAGCCTCCTTGATCCCAAGCTGCCAGCAAACAGAGCCCATTTTCCAGGTAGGACTGTCACCAGAGGACCTCCCACCCTCTATTTGCTTCAGGACCTGGTTGAGCAAGGATGCCACTTTCCTAGTTGTGTGGCCATGCAGTCTGCAGTGGCCTCAGTCCCTTTCAGCTGCTTCTACGTTATTCTCACTATGTTATAACTCTGTTTTTACTGTCCAGTGTATTCCTCAAACTGTATAGTTCCATAAATCTCAGTAGGCAGAACAGCTTTGTCTTTTTCTGAGTTATTTGTACCCAAGATATGCTTTTCGCCAAGGGCTGGAAAGGCTCAGCTTCCCATAATTAACACTTGTCTAATGCACTGAAGTGTCTTGGAATTCTTTTATTTTCTGCCTGCCTTGGCTTTAATTTCAAAAGCAAAAAATCTCTGACTAGAAATAAATGACTGCTTCTCACTGCAGGGATAAAGCGCCTTGACAAAAATGCTGCAGTGATATGAAAGGGAAATTCAAATGTCAACATCAAATCCTTAGACACCTTTGAAAGAGTTTCCTGTTTTTGCAATCCTTTAGGGCTGGGCGGTGAGTTCATGCAGAGCTTGCTCAGAGCTTCCTTACACGAGTAGGGCAGCTGGTGGTGGGGACGGCACGTATGCTGGAGGCACCTCGCTGCTGCAGACAACCAGCTGAAATTACAGCAGAAACCCACCCAAAAGCAGGCGTCTTGCTTCAAAGCTTGTGCCAAAATCGAGCAAGAGCTTCATACACATCAGCTTCCAGAAGGTGGGGCTGTCTTTCCACTCACCATCACCCTGCCTATTTTGGGAGACCCTTGCAGGGCACAGGGCTGCTCACTCATCATGGTCAGAAAAAAACTTAGAATCACAGAATCATTTCAGTTGTAAAAGACCTCTATGATCATCGAGTCTGACTGTTACCCCAGCATCATCAAGCCCACAACTAAACCATGTCCCAGAGTGCCACATCCACACACTATTTGAACACTTCCAGGGACCACTGCCCCAGTTAGCCTGTTTCAATGCCTGACCATCCTTTCAGTGAATAAATTTTCCCTAATATCCAATCTAAATCTCTCCTGGCACAACTTGAGGCCATTTACTCTGGTCCTGTCACTTGTTACTGGGAGAAGGGACCAACCCTCTCCTGGCTACAACTGCCTTTCAGGGAGTTGTAGAGAGCAATAAGGTGCTTCCTGAGTCTCTTTTTCTCCAAGCTAAACACGCCCAGCTCCCTCAGCTACTCCTCATCGGACTTGGGCTCCAGACCCTTCCCCAGCTCTGTTGCCCTTCTCTGAACACGCTCCAGCAACTCAATGTCTTTCTTGTTGTAAGGGGCTCAAAACTGAACACTAAATTCAAGGTGTTCTTTGGTGCAGAGCTTGTTTTCTCATGATGGTCCTCCCCTAGCCCACAAAGCACTGTGGTGCGTTTACATGTGTTGCTGCCCTAGAGCTGGGCTGAGCAAAGATGGTGGTGTCAGCCCAAAGAGAGATTAAGTGATTGTGGAGGAATTTCTTTATCACCATCCTGTGTAAATAGAGATTAGAGACAGAACATTTTCCTTACAGCTGTGCTTCTGCAAATGGGAGGGAATACAGGGCCAGGCAGTATTGCAGAGCCAGCTTCAAGTGTGTTGCTGAAAAACCCAGAGGACATGTGCTCCTCGTAGCATCCAGGTAAAGTGAGGATGCCAGTGCCACTCCGCCTGCAGTGCATTCCTCCACTGGCAATGCCTTGTGGAAAAGCAAAGCACCAAGTCCACATCACCAGGTTTGTGTTGGTCCCAGTCAAGCCTCATCCCAGCAGTGACCTGCTCCTTGCAGAGGGCATTGTTTGTCCTCCAGGTGAAGATCTTTGTAGGCCATGGAGTTGCAGGAGCCCTAAGGAGGTCCCTGGAACGCTTTCATCCCTGGAAGTGTTCAAGGCCAGGTTGGATGGGGCCCTGAGCAGCTTGGTCTCGTGGAAGTTGTCCCTGCCGGGTTGGAACCAGATGGTCTTGAAGGTCCCTTCCAACATAGACCATTCTATGATTCTATGATATACAGATGAGATCAAGCAGGAGTTCGAACTGTAAGTTCAGAATTTGAAGTGGTATTTCTGATTGTTTTCTGAGATAAATTGCTTTCGTTTGGGGTGGGTGGCTAATTCTGTGCACCAAGCCCTGAATTCTGATCGGAAGAGGTGAGTTGTGCCTGATATAGAAGAGTATATAGTGTAGCTTCCCCTGTTTCAGTGGCTCCCTCCTTCCTTGCATGCAGGCCTTGGAAAGCATACAGAGCAGAGTAAAAATAAAATACTATTCATCACTGGTAATGAAAAACTATTCCTACCCCAAAAGAGAGAGGAGTAACATTTTCCACAGTTTGAGGTGCGGGAATTCAACAGAGCAGGTTCTGCTGCATGCTTAGATGGCACCCAGCCCATGTCTCATTGCTGTTTACTCTGTAAATATTGATTTCCCAATGGGAACAACTGTTGTACAGTACAGCCAGAGTTAAACAACAGCTCTGGAAAAAAAAAAGCCAACCACACGCGTGCCTCACTTCTGCAGCATTCCTGAGACAAGGCTGTATTTTTATCATCTGCAAAGCTAGCTACATCTGCTATGCTGAGCTATAACTGGAATTCCAACTCCCTCATTATGACCTCTGTCAGAGAAGCAAGCCAGCTTCTCTGGGGTATAATTTAAATTCTACCCAGTTCCATGGCTTTCCCAAGAAAAAGATAACACCCTGGTGCATGAAGTCAGATGAGTGACTAGCACAGCTCAGCTGCTGCAAGAGTACACGCTGTATGCACAGCTTTATCTTTCCTAAAAGTTGCTCCAGGGCACAGGTGGCTGTTGCTGCTATGGATGAACCCTTATAAAAACTACCTCCCATGTTTTAGCCTCCTCCTGCATGCAGCAGCCTTGAAGTATTGAGCTTTCTCCCTCCAACTGCCTCAGGTGGCCTTGGGTTTGCTGCTCTCTTGAGGGCTTAGCAAACACTGCCCTCCTGTAGCACTCCAGCCACCCAGGGAAAGTGGGATCTCCTGCACAGCTCCCAGCTGCCTGCAAGCCTGCCAGAAATGCCTGGATTCCTCCCTTCCATCCGCCTGAGCTCTTGTGTTGCAGAGCTGCTCCCAAAACGCCTCACAAGCCAGGGCTGGATGCCTTTGCTGTCACAGTTATCTGGGGTTTTGCTCAACTGGTCTGAAGAGCTCCAAAATCCCCAAGAGGACGGCAAGGCTCCAAGCTGGACTCAAGCCCAAGTCCTTTGCATGGTGAACGAGGGATACATCAATCCACAGTAAAAAACTGCAGCAACTCTCCTTCTTACAATCCATCATGGGAGGTTGCTTTTCTGCCACGGTGTCCTAAAATCAAATATAGGAATAATATACTCCTTTGGTAGTATATTTCTTTTAGGAAATTCACTTCTGCATCCTCTGATTTCAAAGGAAAATACCTGAAAACAGAGAAATAAAGCAAACACCAGCTTTGCCAGTCCAATGAGGACTACTAGAAGGAGAAAGGTTTCTCAGTTTTGTTCCATCTATTAATGGTGTTCAATCAAGCTGCCAGAAATTATAAGCATTTAGAGGGACATCAGCCATCCCTCCTCACTACCAGACAAAATCTTTGTCATGTCAAAAGTCAGTCATAAAACACTATGATTGTACTTGGGAAGTGTTAGGCACTGTAACTCATGACCAGGGTTAATTCAGTCTTCCTTTGGCACCGTTGTACCTGGCTGGCCAAGGTAAATGTCTTGTGTTGGTACACAAGAAAGAAGTATTTTGAGGGTATACCAATTATGTTTGTTTTCACTGAATAAGAAAGAAAATGTTAAAAAAAGGTCTTTCTAAAACAGATTTAAAGTTGCAAGTGGGAGGTTGGTCAAAAATTAAATTTTCCATTCCTAGGGAAAAGTCAGGGTCTCTAAACCCTTGGTTTGATACCAAATAAGGACAAGAAAAGAGAATATATTCTTACTTTTCACAGAACTGCATTTTTTGCAAAGTTCTGGGCACATTTAAACCTTCCAGCCCTGCTCAGTTTGCCGAATACAGGCTGTTCATTGAGATGCTTGTCCCAAGGGGGTTTGGCCCCTGCTTTTCACCCAGACTTAGGCAATATCTCTCATCATGTACCCAGCACGGCATTGTAAATGATGATGGATACATACAGACCAAGGGGTCTCTGCACCCAGAGTGCCTGGAGATTTAAGAGCAGAGGTGGATAGTGGATGGAGGTGGACAGAGAGAAAAACAAAAGGATACAGCAGAGTATTCTCACCAGGGGGGTACAGCCTCAATGCCTTGGGTGCCAGTACCATCTTTGATCTCTGCAACCATCTCTGCAGGCAGGACTCAGAGAGGGTGATTGTGTGTTAATGGGATGAGTAAAAGGCAGCACAGGAGGAAACATGAAGGTGATGGTATGAAAGTGGATTTACCATTGACCAAATTCATGCTTGGCGAGGAGAGCATCTAGCAGGCTGTGGAGAGACAGCTGTGGAGAGGCAGCAGACAGATGCAGAGAGAAAAGGTGGGTGGCAAAGTGGTGGGATGGGAAACACATATCATATTTGAGAAGACGAGATCATGCTGAGGACAACACAGGCCCAGGTGGTGTCTTTGCTGCGTGGCAGGTTGGCGAATAGATGCTACAAGAAGGAGAGTAGGTGTCTTGGGAAGGCTCACCAAGGGCTCTCTGGTGTGGCAAGTCACAGATTTCCTCAGCATCCTCCTGGTGGGAGTTGCCCATCACCTCTTGAATTACCCAAATTGCTAGACACTTTTCCAACCTGGGTCTGGAGGCAACTTATGACCCACTCACAAATACTTTTTTTATCCCCCAGTCTCCTAAGTGCCTGGTTGCACACTGTGTCCTGAAATCAGGCTGCTTCCTTGCACACTGGTAACCCAAACCAGCCCCCTGAGCTGATGGAGGCTCTGGAAAATGTTGGTTCACACTTGGCTCTTTCGGCACCCTGCACCAGGCACAGGAGGCACTTGGGTCCTTGTGCTTCATTTCAATACTGCCAATATCGACCTTTTCTTTCCTTAACGAGGAGGGATTCAGGGAGGTGGGAGGGACAGGAAAGGAGGTTTGTTCTTTGCTCTTGCTTTGTGAGCTGAGCAGAGGAAAGAGAGACTCAGGGCTCTCTTGTAGCACCATTCAACACTGACATTGCCTGAGAATAGAAGTGCTGGGTGGGAGGGTTTTACTGCTTTCTGCACTCCACAAGGCAGAGGAGACACCACAGTGAAAAAAAGATGCTCTTTAGGGTTTTTTCCTCCTCAGTCTGCAGATCAAAAAATGTGTGCTCAACAATGGCAGTGTCAGAGTCCTCTGCTGAAAGCAATGAGATCAGGGTAGCAAGAACTTGGTCCCTGCACCCAAATGGCTATCCCTACCTGCACTGCCCATGTTCAAAGGTTTCAGTTGGGTCTTTAGGAAGGGGGTGTTTTTCTAAATTCCTGTTTCTGAGGTCAAGCAATTGTCTTACAGGTTGTAATTTTTACAGAAGGGATTGTTTCTGCTGCTACATGTGGAGGGGAAAAAAGCCATGTCATGTCCTGAAAGCACAAAACCCCAATGAAAAGAGCCAACTTCTCTTATGTAAAAATAAAATACAAATCTCATGATTTGAGGAAGCTTAAGTTACAATTTATGAAGTCTGAAATTAACAGCACTGTACATCCATGAGACTTGAACAGCAGTAATTTCCCCTGCTTAATTCAATACAAAAAAAGTAACAAGACCGAAATAAAAAAAAAAAATTGGCCTCCAGCCAACATAAGCAACAAGGCTGGTGAAGGGACTGGAGCATAAGTCCTATGGAGAGAGGCTGAGGGAGCTGGGCGTGTTTGTGCTGGAGAAGAGGAGGCTCAGAGGTGACCTCAGCACTGTCTGGAACTACCTGAAGGGAAGTTCTGNGTTGGAAGAGCAATTCCCAGCAAGGATTTCTAAAGGAGTTCCCAGTGAGGCAGGTGGGAAAGCCAAAGCATACATCCAGCCTTGAGCCAGTGATTTCCAACCTGTCTCACCAGTCATGTGTGTGTGCCACAGGCACTGCAGGATCAGGCTCTCAGCAGGTTCTGGACACTGCCAGCAGCCCTGTGGCAGCAGCCAGTGGCTCTGGTGCCGTCCTTCCATCCTGCTCCTAATGGGAGTGATGACTCAGGCTTAATAAAGGAGCACACCTTCCTCAGTGTACAAGCAAGCTCCCCATCATCTTTGTTTTTCATGGCTAGTGATGCATCACGCCTCAAGGCTTAACCAATAATCTCAATTCTCTCATTTTGTAAGCAGAAGATAAAAATAATTTGCTTAGAAGTCACCAATAGATTAGGAACCACCAGCTGTAGCTTTGATGACTAATTTGGCCTGATCTAACCCAGCTGTGCCAAAGTTATCTATTGTATAATTTGATGTCTTCCTACAGGTTCTCCATAAGGAGGAGGAAGAGGAGATGAGTTTTCAGAGGGAGCTGCAGTTTGTTGTAGGTTTGTTTGGAAACTGTGCACTTGACAGGGTGTCAAGACTGTGTAGATCATGTTGGGATAACTTGCTGCAGACCTGTCTGAAAGGAGAAGTGGAAAGGGCTGATCTAGAAATCGCAGAGACATTATTGCAAAGCTGGAGGCCTGGTTTTGAAAAAGCACTGAACTCAGTTCCACACTCACAGAAGAAAGTCTCTAAGTTAAATGCTTTTAATATCTAAGTCAATTCCAGTCTGTTTTCAGCATGAAGGCATGTAAAAGCTTTTTTTATCAGAAAAAAAGCAGGAGAAAAAATTGAAATGCAGATCTGTGTTTCCCATGGCCTTCAGATTCTTTGTTTCTCTTCCAAACTGATTTGCTGTGTTACTGTGGATTTATTTGAACTAAAAGGGTCAGCACTTCAGGAGGAACAGATAGATCAGCCAAAAATGCCCAGTCCAATGCCATCTATTTTCAGCATTAGTTCTGAGCAGCTTGCAGAGGGCATGGCTGAGTAGATCCTGGCTGAAGTTAAAAGCAGCTAATTCACGGTGTGAGCTCAAGGTACCTTTCCCCATGCTCCCCTCTGGATAACAAAAAGCTGTAATATGCAGGAAAATAAGCGCTCTCTGTTTCCCATGGCTGAGTTCATATCTAAGATCAAGTTGTAAAGATACTTTTTGACCATGCAGAGTGTGTCCCTTTGCAGGAAGGGAGAGAGAAGGCCGAAGAACAGCCCAGACACATGAACAAAGGGAACAATAGCAGCTATTCTGCAGGCAGAGGCTGCTGCATTCTTGAACACATTCACATGGATAAAGGAGATCAAATAAGAGCCTCCAAAGCTGCACAGATGATAAGAGAAAAATATTACATTGCTGTTCTGCAGGCTGGATTGTGCAGTGATTATACAGCAGTTTGTCCAACACACCTCCCCAGGGCCAAAACGCAATCAGTAACCCTTCCCTTAGAATCGACTTCCCTGCAGAGCCACAAGAGCATCTGATAATACCCTGGCAGCCCCAGCCGTGGCCAGCCCTGGGCAAAGACGTGGTAAGTTGAATGTCCGGTTTGTGTGCTTTTCTCATAGAATGAGGCCAGGTCGGAGGCACAGCACAGGGAGAGATGTCCACATCCCTCCTCTGACACTGATCCACTCTTTGGTCTTGGGCAAGTCATCTAGTAGCAGTCTGAGTCCCAAGAGCTGCGGCTGCAGGAGGCATAAAGGGGACCAGGACTCATAAATGAAACCAGGACTCTTTGTGCTGCTGTGCAGCCTCCCTGGACATCTACTCCCAGGGAAGGTGTGTCCCCATGGCAAAGGAATGGGTAAAGGAGAGAGGTGGCACAGATGGAGCTGGTCCTGGGTGGTGGCAGTGGCTGTTGGGTAGCAGAGTCCAAGGTAGGATGTATGTGGGTGTACCACAGGTGGGGAGAGGGATGGAGACTTCCATTCTGTGGTTCAAAAGAAGGGACAAACTCATCCCTTTTTGGCTGACTAGAGCTTCATTTAAAGGCAGTGCAAGGGAAGGTCATTGCTGGTACCTCCAGAAAGGTGGAGCTGGGATTTTGAAGAGGAACAGACCAGGAAATATTATCCAGAGCTTCTTCCAGACAAACAGCAGGCAAACGAGCACAGTCTCTGTTGTAGCTCCGTTAGTGCTTCGTCCCTGTGCTCTGGGGCTGGCAGGCTGCCTCTGGGCTGGGCCAGGAATGGAGAGGTGCGTCTCCCAGATTCCCTGTTTCTCTTCCAGGGCGTTTCCAAGCATCTGCAAATTGCACCACTTCTGACGCAGGACACCTTGTAACTGCACTGCCTGCCCCACTCTCTCTCACCTCCTCTGAAGCTGAGTGTTTATACCAAACCCCAGAGATATGGCAGTGCTTTGAAAGGCTTGGAAGATGGATGATATTAAACATCTCTAAAAGCAGTCCTGGATGTGGAGATGATTTCTGAGCACATCCAAAGGAGCCCCTTCACCTCTGCTTCTCACCAGCAGAATTACTCAGGGCATCTCTGCTGTAAACAGATGGATGGTAACCCAATAAAAACAACAGCAGCTTTTATACATAGCCTCCAGTCCAAGCCCTTCCAGGAGAGACTGTTTCAAACAGAAAAGAAATACACATGAAAGCTGTCCCACAGCATCTGCCAGGCTTGCTGGGGAGCGGCAGCACCTGTGTGGTGGGTATGTCGCAAGTGGTCACTCCCTGAGTGGGAATCCTTCTTCCAGGAGTGAACTGGGAAGAACGGGGTCATCTGAGTCTATAAAAAACATGCATGTTCTTGAGCCTGTCCCCAGCTCTGCTTTTGCACTTACTGAAATCAGGTGGCTGCTCCCTAGGGAGCATGTCAGGTGTCATGCAGGGCAGTGCTTAGCTCCAGAAGCAATGGGTACCAAGCGCTGATAGGGAGAATGTAAGGCAAAAAACCAACCAGACCCACATGAATGCCTTTAATCCAGACTGTGAGGTGTGCTAATAGGATGGTGGGCAGCTATGGTTGCAAAGACAGTCACTTAGGAAGGAATGGAGAAAGCTGAGTACTCTGCCAAAAAAGTCCCTTGCATCCCAGAGAGGAGTTGGTTGTTCAGAGGGTCAGGTTGTCAGTTCCTATTTTTCATGGCAAAGTCATTAAGGACAACTCATCTGCTGTCATCTCCCACAGTAATCCTCTGCAGTGACACCAAGTCAGAGGAAAATCTGGGCTGGGTAACACTGCCAGCACGTACTGCAGGACCTCCCAGACAGCCCTTCCCAGGGCAAACTCCAGCCCGCCCTCATACCCAGGGTTAGTACTCTGGACTGCCACAGGTTTTCAGTGGCCCGTGTGCTGTCTTGGCTGATGACCAAGGCCAAAAACAGTAGCCCACGCAATTATCATTAAATCAGTAATTAGTGCAGTCTAATTTCTTTTCCAGGCCTTGCTTCAGGAGTGAGGGAGGGAGAATGAAATCATGTCCCAGCCAAATGAGGGTTGGTGCCAGCTTCTGCTGGGGCAGGATGGATGGATGGAGGTAGATGGGTCATGGGAGCTCAAGAAAAAGCCCCTGGTGAGCCGTGCCATGGATGTCAGTTGTCCCTTGGCCAGGAGCAGCCCTGACAGAGGCGTCTGCCCAGCACAGCAGGTAACGGGACACGAAAGTCCACTGCCTGTGATGAAGCCCTAGGAAATGACTTTTCCACACTATTAGCATCTGGTGGGGCATCCATAACACCTACAGCTTACTTGAGCCAAAAAAACCCTCACTGGCAAGAGCACATTTGGCCTGGGATTGCTCCTTTTACACAGGATCTTTGCTACTGCCAAAAGCACAGTATAAAAGGTTGTCTGCTGTTGTAACTGGTGTTACTGTTCCAGTGAAAGCTTTCAGTGTTTTGAACTCAGTGCAAATAAATAATGTAAAAAGAATAATACAGAGCTAATAAAGCTATTATCTGGAAAGATTGCAGCCTAATCTCCAGCCTAATGAAGATAACGAGTGTTGAATCATGCCTGGAGCATCTTAAGTAAGCAGCAGTGGTTTTGATAAAGGATAGGAGTGAATTTTTGGTTTCAGCATGTTGCTTGCCTGTAGATTTGTGGAGGTGTTGGTCCCTAAGATGCGGGTCCACATTTCTCCAGGTGGCAGAGCTGGCTCAGTCTCCTGTTTTCCCATCACCTTCATCTTGGGCTGGCCTAGGGAACTGGCTGGCTTGGCCACACTAGTGTGACCAAGGAAGTGGCACATGCCCATGGAGCATATGGAGCAGGATTGGGATGCCATCCCCTGTGGTGATGCTGGACCAACGTGACAACACCTGTGGGTTATTAAAAGGAGATCAGTCTTTGCTATAGAATGAATTTCCACAAGGAAGAAGCTCCATGTGTGTCCCAGGACCGTGAGGGCTGTGACGACTGCAGCTTGGGAAGGACACTGGCTCTGGCTGCTCAGCCAGAGTGAAACACCTTTCCCTGGGGCTCCAGCAATGGCTCAGGGAGAACCCATGGCCAGAGCAAATTCCTGCTTGCAAAATCTTTTGCCCTCGCAGAAAGGCTGGCACAGTGCAAGGGATTTGCAGGGACTGAACTCAGTGGTGCTTGGAGCTTTTGCTGTCTCTAGCAAGCAGGAGAATGTGGCAGGAGGGAGCTGCTAAATGCACAGCTTTGCAGCAAGCCCCAAAAGCAAGCAGCCATCCCAAAATAAAACAAAACACCCCCGGACAAGTTCAGGATATACAAAGGAACTGACAGCTTCTGAATCTGGCCTCACATCAAGGAGTCCTAACTTGAAAGCTTTATTTAGACTACTAAGAAAAACAGCTGCAGAAAAATACTGACGACCTGTTTTAAAGGGAGATTTCTACAAGGAAAGAAGAGCTGGGCTCCCACTGGAAGTAGAGCACCTAACTCCCCTCAATCCCCTTCAAAAATCCCAGCATTAGACTGGAGAGAACTGCAGAAGGGGGCAGGATTTGTATAAACTGAAGACCATAAAAATACTTCAGAAAAAAAAAAGCCAGCAACTTAAAAGTAATAAAAACCTACCTTGAGGAGATGGGAGAGCTTTTAGGGGAGTCATGAGCAAGGGATAGGAGTCAGGGAGTGGATGCTGTGCTTGGCAAGCTTTTGGTTTTGGGCTCCCCCACTCCAAGTTGAGTTTTCCAGTGCTGGGTGGTGGCAACATTGGGAGAGCAGCCTGTGCACATGGACCTGTGCAGTGTTGGAGAAAAATATTTGCAACTGTCAGAGGAGCTTGTTATGGTACCCAGCAGGGCTCTATCGCTGAATCCCTATCTGCACAGCCATAAAAAGCAGGGAGGGGGAGATAACTGCAAGGCGAGATTCCTGCGAGCCCGTAAATCTCTGCAAGCCGGGTCCCAGGACTGCTGAAATCACCGGGAAGCCTGGTGGCCTGGTTTGTGCAGCGCTGCCCGCCCTGCCTCCACTAGGGACGGTATCACTGGAAGAAAAATTGAGCTAAGCTGTTGGGAGAGGGGTGGCTTTTTCCGAGCAACAGGGAAGCTGTTACAGCCCAAGGCTTTCTTGGGTAGAAATGATTTAAGCACCTCTACGGCATCCTGCTGGTCTTTTGGAGGCGGGGAGCCTGATAGCTGAGACTCCTCGGGATGATAATTGTGGTGTATTTGCAGAATCAAAGGTTTCCCCTTGGAGCGGGGCCAGCAAGCTTTGGGAAGAAGAATGGATCCAGTACAAAGGGGTTTTTAAAAAGCCCATTAAGTTGCCTAGGGGCTGAGCTCAGATTCCCACCACCTCGGCAGTCAGGGCCGAGGGAACAAGGTTTCGTTCCCATCGGCTCAGCCCAAGTAGGAAAGTACTTCTTCCGATCCCTCCCCTTCCCAGGTCTCCACAGGGAGGGGAATCACCTCGGGATCTGGGTGTAAACCCTGACTTCAACCCCGGGGGCTGCTGGGGGCGCTGGCATCTCCCTCTCCTGCTCTCCAACCAGCCGGCTGCAGGGAGGCTGGAACCAGGATCCTGGGGCTGCTGAGATACCCACGGCTGGAAGCTGCAGGAGATGTGTGAGACTTGGCCTGTGTTTGATTCCTGAAACCTATGCTCATCATTTGCACTGTCCCTTATACATGAGCCAGCATCTGTGAGATGTTGAAATGCTCCCAACTCACCATCAGTCACCCTCAGCTCAAAACTGGGAGAGCCATGAACAAACCAGGTTTGCTGCAGATGCTGGGGACTCTTCTCCAAGGCAAGTCCGTGTCCCAAATATAACCTCTGGAGGGACTGAGGGGTTGCAGATTTTGTGGAAAAGGCTGAGCAATGCATGCCTATCCATTCCTAGTGATGCTGCCTTGGGGGATGCCTGGGACAGCCCTCTCAATCCTGGCTCCTCTGGGCTGGCTCTGTCCTGTACCTGAGTCACCATTCCACTCCTAGCACAGCTCTCCTGATGTGGCCCAAAACCTAAACAATAATCCTGATAATCCTGTCAGCATTTTTCTCCTTCAGGGTTTCTGAAGGCAACAACTATCACTAGGAGTCAGCTCTTACTCAAGCCGCCCCCATGGAAAATATAAGCATGGGGTTAGTAATTCAGCTGTGACTAAGGAGGTTGCAACTGGGAAGATCCCTCTTGCTGTTGTTGTGACCATGATTTCCCTCTCTGGCAGTTTGGCAACTCCCTTTTGTCACCAGCAATCCAGGGCCATGAGAGCATGGCCGAGGTCCATCCATCTCCAGGGCAGTGATGCAGTGAGGCTGCTGCTATTTCCCTGTCTCCTACAGCCTCCAACTGCTCATCCCTGCACTCCCAGTGGCTTCTCTTGTGCTGGGGAGGTGGTACTCTCCCAAGCCTACAACCTGAGACTGAGACATCTGAGCAGGACCAGCCATGGACAGCTTTTGTATACTGAGGACATCAGTATCTAAAGATATCACCAAGATATCGCCCAGCCACTTGTGCATGGGCCTAAATTATAGCCAAGCAGATAAAGGCAGAGGAGAAGTTTGCTTGGGCAATCAGAGAAAAGGCTAATCAGAGGAGAGAGAAAACCTTTCCTGAAGTGTCCAGTCCCATGCCCAGCCAGTAAAAATTTCTAGTAGGGCTATTTTTGAGGGTACAGCCTGGATTAGCAGAGGTGGCTTCAATATCTTCCCCATCACAGACACCTCTATCACAGTGGCTCTGGCAGCTGATGGAGCTACAGCTGCATGGAGACCCTGGGGTGGAGCAACATCTGGGTACCATGGAAAAGAGAACACGAGCCTGTGGAAAGTCCTCCCAGCAGAGAAACTGCAACCAGAGAGCAACCAGAATCCCTCCAGGGAAAACCTGAAAGCAAATATAGTCAGTCAAGAGAGATAATCTCAGGGCACTGATGTACCCCAGTAGTGCTCAGTGATGGAGCAGAGAGGCTGGAGCAGTTCTATGTTTGATCCATCCATGCAGGATGTGATCTCTTGACAGGGATGCAACGGGACTCTGCTACTCTGCTGAGTGTAGCATCATTGTTCAAGTCTGGTAACAGATCTGTCCTGAATTCTTCGTATTAGAAATGCTGCACCAGGACCTGTAAAAGCCACACTGATGCTCTGAAAGATACTGGGAGCATGTATGTTCAATTACACAGCTGTCAGGGATGGGAGAAATTTTCCTGCTTGTGCTGGTCGCTGAGTCTTCACATTCCAGCCCTTGTGCTGGGAGGAACAAAACCTCTTAGCTCTGCAGTTACTGAAGACAGGAGGCACAAACTTTAAGTCATCTGGAGTCAGTGACTGTAAAAATTTAATGATGCAGGACAAATCAGGGTGACCAAAATAGCAAGCAAGAGAGAGACAGAGACGATCTTGTGATTTAATGTGCTTGGCCGGGACTTGGGGTATCCAGGAGCCATTCCCAGGTCAGCCACAGACTCTGTGTGTGACCTTGGCTGAGTCACTTTGGACACATTCTGCCAAGAATTGGCTTAGGTGTCTTGTAAAAGTAAGTGAGGTGCTTGGAAGACTGAATAATATCAAAGACCAGGAGGACTAAGATACTCCAAATGCAGCTGGGCCCTTGTTTAGGGCTCCTAATTACTGTTGGATAAGCTTCTCTCCCTACTGGATGGCAGATTTGTGGTGGGACCCATCTGGTCACCTGGGGCTCAACTGCTTCATGCTCCAGTGAGAGGATGGAGACTCATCATAAGCATAAGGTGACTTGGAATTTCCTTATTCTGTCTCTGCTACAGCTCTGGAGCAAAGGATGCTCTACTGTTAAGGCTCCCTGGCCACTGTAGCCAGGTGGGTTTGTAGCCTGCTCTCCCAAGCCATGGATCCAGAACCTGGCTAGGCCATTTCCACCTCCCCATTTTCCCTTCCTATAAAGCCTTAATCTGAGGTTTTAAGTGGGATTTAAGTGATGCTCTGGTTTTTGCTGGCCTCTCTGCAAAGGCAATAAATTCAACCCCTGCTAGATGTGAACAAATAAAAGCAGCTCTCCCTGTAGGCTGTTTGTGCACGCATCCCTGTTAAACCCTTCTCTGACAGCCCCAGCAACAGCTGGTGTAAATCTGCAGCAGTCTCTGGCCTTGAGAAAGAGGCACTGATTTACACCCCTCTCTCACTCCTTTGCTCCTCTTCCTCCTGCTTCATCTCTTCACTTACTTCTAGCCGTCATCTTACCTCATTCCTGGCTCTCAGGAGATAAATAACCATGGATGTGAGGAAGATGCTGGGGTACTGAACTTCGATCCATTGAGAATTTCCTCTGTCTACTTCAAATTTTTTTGGTTTGGTTTAGATTTGTTGTTGTTGTTGTTGTTTTGTTTGTTTGTGTGTTTTGTTTCAGGATTTTTTGAGGGGAGTTGTGGTTTTTTTTGTTGTTGTTGGTTTGATACCTTCTATAGCAACTCAGTGCAAGAAAAGTCATCTCTAGGAATAGGGAGGAGAAAAAGGACTTGGGCAAAGTTACAGATCCCTAATCAGGAATGGCTTCCTTTCTAGCAGGGTTGTGAAGTCTAGGGGGGAAGAGACAGAGACCACAACCCACCCTGAACAATACATTTTCCCCCAGATCCAGCATCTGAGGCTGGCACAAGACTATGGGTGAAGCTCAGCAGTGGCAGGAGGATCCAGGGAGGAGAATTCATCCTTGGCTTCTTGAGCAACCAGGAGCTGCATGTCAAGGGCGTGCCCAAGACAGACCAGGTACAAGCAAGATGATCCAAACCAGGGCATGGCCACACACCCATCATCCCACAGGACACAGCTTGGAGGATGGATGGCAAGGGAAGCACAAGGTGCTTCTGGCAGCTGAAGGAAGCAGTGGAGAGAAGAGGAAGGCGACCACAGGAGCACAGAGAGGTGTAGAGTAGCAGGTACTGTCCAAGGCACTGAGATTATTAATCGCTTCCCACATGCCCAGCAGGCTTCCAAATGCTTTTTATCTCTCTGCCACTCATCTGAATCATCCCTTCCCCAGAGGACATGGTGTTTTTTCAGAGGAAGCAGCTGGCAGAGTCTGTGCTCTCCCAGCATCTCCCAGCAGAAAGTGGGCTTGGACAGGGCAGGTCTGGAGCAAAACCTCACTAGAAGCAGTAGCTGTTTGCAAGACGTCTCACAATATAATCTCTAACTATTTCTTACATTTTTAATTTCTCAGAAGGCCAGGCTGGATGCAGCCCTGAGCAACCTGGTCTGGTGGAAGGTGTCCCTGCATATGACAGGGGCGGTTGAAACAGAATGATCTTTAAGATCCCTTCCAACCCAAATTATTCTCAGATTTCGTGATATGATTTTACAATTTTACCCTTCTCTGAACACTTTGTAAAAGAATTCAGTTGCTTGGGCTCAATATCCCCACCTCCACCAAGGTACAACTCCCTCGAACACCATGAAGCACTTATGTGCATGTGATTAAATGCCATTGAAGCGGATGGGAATTTGCTTACAAGCAAATTACAAATTCCTTACAAGCTTAAGGACTTTGCAGAATCAGGGCCTAAATCCACTGAGTCTTTGCTAACACTCCCAACCACCACAGGCACGGCTGAGTCCTGCCTTGGGAATGCATTTATTTTCCCTTTTGAGGCTATGAAACATCACGCTGAAGCTTTGCCTCCCCCTGCAAGCAGCAGGGAGCTGATGTGAATCCTGGGGTGAGATTGGGCTTGGTGCTGTTGGAGATAATACTGGCTTAGGGTGTGGTTTGTTTTCATGAAGAACCTCCCAGCTCAGATACAGAGTCCCCAAAGGTCCTCTACATACTCTAAAATCTTCATATCAAAGAGCAAAAAGCGTAACACTGTTACACTCCTACCTTTGAGCCAAAAGCAGCCCTGACTGCAGTCGATGGAAATCTTCACATAAGCTCCAGTGGACTGGGAGGATGGTAACAACTCACGTGGTGGTTTTGGTCATTCGGTGCAAGTCTTCAGTTTAGACGGAAACAATTAAATAAAAGCTACAGCCCATTTTTCTGCTGAGCAGATCATCTGTGCAACATCAAAGACTAGAACCTCCAGAAGAGAGGGCTTTTTTTCCTCCAAAATCAATTTTATTTAATTTTTTTAAGGGTATGGGTTCCATATTCCATTACTCTCAGCTGAATCAAGAATGTCCTTTTAAGTTTCACTGGAGCAGACACATAAAAACTGTCCCCCTGGGATAAGACAATATTGATCTGACACGGATTGATCTCAGAGAACATTTATAGGGTCTAGTGAGCAGCTAACGATGAACAACACTGAGTATATTCTTACAGTTTTGAACAAGAAACCCATTTTCTTTCCCTCAGCTCAGAGAAAGTCCTGGTTTAGTCTTTCATCCAATGAAAAAACCCCTATCAAACCCCTCCTGTTACAAGGCATTACAGGGATTATTCTCCAGGCAGGCTTGGTACCCATGCTTTTCTCTTTGCAGGGCTGGATACTCATCAGTCTTACACGACGACTATTGCATGTGTCCTACTTATCCAGAGAGGCTTTGGGCAGCTGGTTATTGGGTTTCCCTGCCTGAATACAGGAGCTTAATTTAATAGATGGCTGTTGGAAAAACAAGCAGGAAAGCAACACAATGGGACTTGATAAGCAGCCTCCAAACAAGCTCCGAGGAGGCAATTACAAGAAAATGGCTGAACCACTTTGATGAGGAAGATGCAATTCCAGATGCCAACCATTATGCAGCTGCTTGCCCAGGCTGAGAGCTCCCAGATCAAACTACCAGTACATGGTTAACAGCAGTCCTTGAGGATGGGAGTGATAAGGGGAGTCCTGGGAAGGCATTTTGTGGAGGAAAAAAGATGAATGCAAGAGAAAAGCTGTGCTGGGTCAGATGCAGGGACCATCCTGCCTGGCATCCTCTCCCTCTCAGCCAATGGTGTATAACAAGCCAAGGATATGAGAAGTATTCAGGGATATTTTCTCATAAACTCCCTAAGCCTGCAGCAGGCTGCAGCTCCAGGACTTCCTGAGTCCTAAGCTTGTATAGAAATGCTGTATTGAGTAGTCCTGACCTAGTCAGTTACCTCAGTGAAAAATGCTCTGTGTCTTTGATCACTAGCTCTTTATTGAGAACAGAGACCAGAACTGCTCACAGTATTCAAGGGGAGAGCAGACCAGGAATTTTGACAATACTTTTTCCTCTTTTCTCACGAACTCCTACCCTTCTGTTTGCTTTCTTTACGGCTTCTCAGCAATGAGTTGGTGCTTCCATCAAAGTCCTTGTTATAACCAAGGATCCTTTTCCTATGTGGTGGTAATCAGTTCACAGCCCATCACCATGTACATAACGTTAGGAGGGCTCCTTGTGAGGCTCATCACTTAAATTTGTCTCCACTGAATTTCATCTGTCATTTTGTCACAGTGTCC
Source organism: Sakesphorus luctuosus (assembly GCA_013396695.1). Taxonomy (NCBI): domain Eukaryota; kingdom Metazoa; phylum Chordata; class Aves; order Passeriformes; family Thamnophilidae; genus Sakesphorus; species Sakesphorus luctuosus. The sequence continues at coordinate 20,756 of VWZD01005382.1, forward strand.
TGAGGTCCTGCTGCGTTTTGGTGCCAAAAGCCTTTCCAAGCAGCTCAGTGTCATCAGTAACCATCTCCACCTCCCCACCCAACCCCGCTTCCACATCACTGATGAAGATGCTGAGCAGCACAGACTCCTGCTCAAATCTCCATGAAACTCCCCTAGTCATTCCTCCAGTGGGGAGATTGACCATCCCAGTCTGGCCTTTGTGGTTTCTGTCTATAAACCACAGAATTCTTTTTCATGGCTCCTTGCCACTCTCAAAATACTTGATGAAGGATTTAGTCAGAGCTTTTAGGAAATCAGTATCTGTTACATCCATCAGATCTCTGTTGTCCGCCACATCTTTGGCTCCATCAAGGACTGTGGCAGATTTTGTGAGTTATAATTTCTCTTGCCAAAAAGCTGTGCTGGCTCTGCCCCAGTACAGATATACTTATCCTCATGTCCCATCAGCTTCACAGCAACATCACTGGGTTTGTTGCTCCAAATAACCTGCTCTTGACACCTTTTATCCCAAAACAGCCTCTGTTATTGCTGCTGCCCATTGCTTCAACACCTGATGTATAAGAAATCAAGCAAGACAGGTTGGAAACCAGCATGGCTGAGCAAGGATCTTCTCCTCAAACAGAGGAGTAAGAAGGAAATGTGCAGCCAGTGGAAACAGTGACAGGTGACCTGAGAAGAATACAGGAAAACAATTGAGATGTAGTGGAGCAGGACCAGGAAAGCTAAGGCACAGATGGAACAGGCCCACAAGAATCTTATGAATTTCCACAAGTGCAAGGTTCTGCACCTGAGCTGGGGCAATCCCAGACCTGAGAACAGACTGGCAGAAGAAGTCATTGAGAGCAGCCCTGGGGAGAAGGTCTTGGGGTTTCTTGTGGATGAAAAGCTGGACATGAGCCAGCAGCGAGCGCTGGCAGCTCAGAAAGCAAATCACATCCTGGGCTGCATTACCAGCAGAATGGGCAGCAGATGAGGAAGGGGATTCTGCCTCTATACTGTGCTCTGGTAAGACCCCATCTGTGTCCATCTCAGGGGTCCTCAGTACAGGAAAGGCATCAAGCTGCTGGAATGAGTCCATAGGAGGCTATGAAAATGCTCTGAGGGCTGGAGCACCTCTGCTCTGGAGACAGGCTGAGAAAGCTGGGGTTGTGCAGCCTGGAGATGAGAAGGCTCCAGGGAGACCTCAGAGCCTCTTCCAGTGCTTAAACGGGCTCCAAGAGAACCATAGTGGGACTTTTGACAAGAGCACAGGGGGCCTCAAACTGATAGAAGGCAGGATCTTAGAAAGAAATTCTTGATTGTGAGGATGGTGAGGCACAGGAACAGTTTGTTTAACAGAAGCTGCGGCTGCCCCATCCTTGGAAATGTTCCAGGCCAGGTTGGATGGGGCTTTGAACAACCCGGTCTAGTGGAAAATATCCCCGCCCATGGCAGGGGTTTGGAACTAGATAATCTTGAAGGTTCCTTCCAATCCAAACCCTTCTGTGATTCTATGATTTTACTCCATTCTTTGGTACCAACTCCTCTAAGGATATTCTTTGTTTGCTTTCCCATAATTGGCTTTTCCTTTGTCTCTGGATCAATTTGTGCCAACTCCATAAGGAAACACAATCCCCGTAAAGCCCTTCCAGCCTTTCAGGTCTTTCCATACTGTTGTTGCTGAGAAAAAAAAATCATACAGGATTTAAATAGCTTGACCTCTTATCCAGAGGAAAAAAAATGTTTACTTGAGGTAAAATGTTACACACTATTAATTTGATCAGAGTTTTGATTTGCACCAAGAGCACTAACTGCTCCTTCTGCCATCTCATGCAGTGAGGTTTTTCCCATGCATGTGGGAATCCAACCGTGTATCCAGTTGCTGCCCTGATTCACATGAAATGGGAACCCCTGGAAAATTGATTTCCTAAACCCAAGCGGAGAATGCTGCGGTCTGGGATGCCTCTGCCAGGCAGCTGGGACACGGGTCCCACATGTCTGTGTCACCCATGTCGCCAGTCGGGTGAAATTTTATCTTTGCTGTTCGGTGGGAGGGGGACTCTCCTTCCTGCCCCCCAGCCAGGCGGCTCCTCTGCAGAATGGGCACTGCTGGGGTCCAGAGCGCTCCGCATGGGGCTGTCCCGGTGTGGTACCCTTAGTACCGTGTCCCTAGTGCGGTACCCCCAGTGCAGTACCTCCTGTGCAATACCCTCAGCATGGTACCCCTACTGTGGTACCCCCGGTGTGATGCCCCTACTGCAGTACTCCTGGTGCCATACCCCTAGTGTGACACCCCCAGTGTGACACCCCCGGTGTGCTGCCCCTAGTACAATACTCCCAGTGCTGTGTCCGCTGTGTGAAACCCCTGTGTAGTGACCCTGCTGCGGTACCCCTAGTGCTGTACCCCCGGTGTGCTGATGCCACTGCGGTGTCCCCAGTATGACACCCACGGTGGGATACCCCTGGTGTGATACCCCCAGTGTGGTACCCCCAGTAAGATACCCCAGCTGCAATACACCCGGTGCGGTGACCACGGTGCAGTACCCTTGCTGCCTGGTGCGATATCCCTGGTGCAGTACTCCCAGTGCAGTACCCTCGGCATGACACTCCCGGTGTGGTACCCCTAATGTGGTATCATCCCTGGTGCGATACCCCCTGTATTGTACCCCTGGTGTGGCACCTCTGGTGCAGTACCCCTAGTGCAGTACCCCCGGTATGACACCCCCGGTGCGGTACCCCTGGTACGACACCCCCAGTAAGATACCCCCGGTACGACACCCCTGGTGCTGTACCCCCGGTATGATACCCGCGGTATGACACCGCCAGTTCGGTACCCCCGGTATGACATCCCCGGTCCGACAGCTCCGGCGCGGCACCCCTGATATGATACCCCCGATGCAGTACGCCCGGTGCGGTACGCCCGGACCGACACCCCCGGTGCGGTACCCCCGGTCCGACAGCGCCGGTCCCACAGCCCCGGTGCGGCACCCCCGGTGCGGTACCCCCGGTCCGACAGCGCCGGTCCCACAGCCCCGGTGCGGTACCCCCGGACCGACAGCCCCGATCCCACAGCCCCGGTGCGGTGCTCCCGCCCCGCGCGTCACTACAACTCCCGACGGCGGGCGGGCGGTGACGCCACCGCGCCGGNTCGGCATGACACTCCCGGTGTGGTACCCCTAATGTGGTATCATCCCTGGTGCGATACCCCCTGTATTGTACCCCTGGTGTGGCACCTCTGGTGCAGTACCCCTAGTGCAGTACCCCCGGTATGACACCCCCGGTGCGGTACCCCTGGTACGACACCCCCAGTAAGATACCCCCGGTACGACACCCCTGGTGCTGTACCCCCGGTATGATACCCGCGGTATGACACCGCCAGTTCGGTACCCCCGGTATGACATCCCCGGTCCGACAGCTCCGGCGCGGCACCCCTGATATGATACCCCCGATGCAGTACGCCCGGTGCGGTACGCCCGGACCGACACCCCCGGTGCGGTACCCCCGGTGCGGTACCCCCGGTCCGACAGCGCCGGTCCCACACCCCCGGTGCGGCACCCCCGGTGCGGTACCCCCGGTCCGACAGCGCCGGTCCCACAGCCCCGGTGCGGTACCCCCGGACCGACAGCCCCGATCCCACAGCCCCGGTGCGGTGCTCCCGCCCCGCGCGTCACTACAACTCCCGACGGCGGGCGGGCGGTGACGCCACCGCGCCGGGCGGGGCGGGCGCGGCCCATTGTGGGCAGGGGC
>VWZD01005382.1:26766-138008 GCA_013396695.1 Sakesphorus luctuosus
CCGGCGCCCCGGGGCATGGCGTGTCCCCCGCTGTCCCGGGGTGTCCCGGGTGGGGGGCCCCGCCGTGCCCGGGCGGTGCCCGGCCCTGTGGGCGCCGGGCAGGGGGCGCCCACGCGCGGGCGTGGATGCGGGATGTGGGATGTGGATGCTGCTGTGCTGCCTTCTCCATGGCAACGCCTCCGGGGGCTGCTGCGGCCCCGGCGCTGGCTGGCACGGCGGCTCCCCCCCCCGCGGCGGCGCCCCCCCCCGGCGTGTGACCCCNTGTGCAATGGCTGTGGTCAGATCCTGATCTTGAGTTGCTTGGCACAAAGTCATCGGTGTGAACAATGGGGTTTCATCCCTGGGGTCTGCATTGCTAGTGGGCGGCTGCACTGCCTCATACGTTGGTGTTGGTGTGAAACAGGCTTTTTGCATCTTTAAGTGATCAAGGTTAATTTAAGGCAAATACAGATAATCATTTGCCCCCTGACAAAACTGGTGGAGTTGTGCTGCTAAACCCGGGGCGAGGGGTTCCCTGAGGAAATCATAGGTGGGTGGAAGATCATGGGGTGTGGCCAAGCCCCCCCGCCAGGTGCTGGAGAGAGGGGAGCCCATGGCACAGGCAGCTCCGGTGGTTTCTGTCAGGCCTGAGCACTGCAGACAGCCGGCATTGTACAGCCAGCCAGCTTCTCCCAGCAGCACCTAGAGGGAGAAGCCGGCTTTTTCATTTTTTCCCCTCTCTAGAGGTTAATTCTAATGCTGCCTGCAAAATCGAGTGCTGGTGTGTATTAATGCCTCCGTGGTGAACCACGATGCAACCTTGTTATCCTCCCTTCCTTGAAAACAAGGTATACCAAAGCTATTGGCATTCCTGCCCTGCCCATCTTTGAGTCCCATTAGGAGTAAATGGTTCCTGCAGCATCTGGACCCTTTTCCATAGGCGCTGGGGTTTGGATTGGCATGTCGTGCCCCCCAGACCTGCGGGTCAGACAACCACCTTGCTGTTCCTCGATTAATGAGTGACTCAGCTTGCTCTCCCCATGGCCGTAGCCAGGACCTGCCCCTGCTCCGTTGGGAGCAGGAAGCAAAAGCCAAAGTCCGTGATCTCCGACGGCCCAACATTGTGTGACACGGGGACAGGAGGAAGCACTGACGCTTCCTGGCTCTGGCCAGCGCTCAGCTGGCGTGTGGCTCTGCCGGTGGTGCCCTGCCACGGCCCCGGGGTTTTTGGGTCCAGCCAGCCAGGCGTGCACCCTGCTCTATGTCCTGGCCTCCGCCCCAGGGAGGCAAACAGGATGGGTGAGGTGTAAAATCAGCGCTGAATCCACTCCCCTGGGCTTGAAACGGAGTCCAACCGGTCTTGACCTGAGCTGGCTCTTTATCTGAACCTTTGTTTGTGGCAGTGGTGCGGGAGGGAGGCGGAAAGGGACAGACACGGCGGGCCGGCTCCTCCGGGTGAGGACGGGCAGGAGCTGGGGACACCCAGTCTAACTGGGTCACGTTTATCTTCCTTCGCTTCTGAGCTTTGTTTTGGTTTCTTACTCCTCTTTTTCCCGCGCTGTCATGTCACAGCTGAGGAACCCAGCACAGGGGAGACATGGAGCTGTTGAGTGGTTGGGCTTTCCACAAATACTACTTGTCAGCGAGCCAGGAGTGTGGCTCCTTGCACTCCATCGTCCTGCTTTGGCTTTTCCGTGCCTTGACCATCCATGCTGGGTCAATGCCTGAAGGTTTTTGGCTGATGCAGTTGACAGCAGTGCACCACGTGCACAGGTAGCAAACATACCTGCTGCATCTATTACCTGAGCTGGTTGAATGGGGATACTGGTAGATGCACCACCCAGAGCGGGTGGTCTTCTGCCCGTCCTCCTCTGGCATAGGCATGGACTGAGCTGCTCCTACATGGCCACTTTTATCTCTGAAGTATTAATAAATGGAGCTTGCCTATTTCTGTGAGCCTTTTTAAGAGGCTGGCGGGGCTGCCTTAAAGGCTTGATCGGCGCTGCAACTATTCAGAGCTTTTTTTGTGTGTGTGCTCTAGCAGTCGATAAGCCAGAGCATCCAGCTGTCAGCTTTGCAGATTGCCAAAGCCTGCTCAACGACATTTCTGCAGGCTTCGCTCACAAATGAGGATTTTGTTGGACGCTTTGGTTTCTGACTTGATGCTGGTAATTAAATATCTTAACTTGGCTTCAGAAAGCTGCCACTGCTGTGGAGTGACTGGTGAGGCCGCGTGAAGCAGGATGCGCTTGTTCTGCTGGAATTGAGTGTGACCTAACTACAATTCTTCAACCTGCAATTTATTTTCTTATAAAAATACACATTTTTATATGAGTAAAGCCCTTTCAAAGGGGGAAGAAAAACCCTGTGTTTTACTGTTGTGCTGTTAAGCTTGCATGGACCTGCTGGGACAGCTGTTTATTTGCATGTCGTGGCAGCCGAATACCGTAAAATTCAAGTCATGTCCATATTGATTTTTTCCCCCTCCCTTTTAAGATAATCATATGTGTACTTTTCACTCCTGCACCACAACAGACATCAGCACCATCCTGGAGAAAAAAAAGAGCTGATCTGAACAAAGGGCTGTAAATTGGGGAAGAAATATTGTGTGTCTGATTCTCACTTGTGTGTTGGTTAATCTAGATGCTCAGTCATATATAGTTGCTCGCTCTGATGCTTACCATACTAGGGGATGAGAGAAACAACTAGTAAAGGGTTGGAAAGTAGTTAAATGTTCCAGCAGAAGCTCTTCTGCTTACTGAATTAGCTCCGTCATCCTTAATGATATACCTGGTCTAGTGGAAGGTGTCCCTGCCCATGGCATGGGGATTAGAACTAGATGATCTTTAAGGTCCCTTCTAACCCATCCTGTTCTGTGATTCTGTGATTTCTAACTTTCTATTTAATGCAAAAATCAGAGGCTCCTCACCCCTTGCTAGATGCTGGTTGTGATTTGCTGTTTGCCTTTGACTGTTCTTTCCTCCTGCCACTTCCTCAACCTGAATTTGGAAGAAAAGATGTGCTGGTGCCTACTTACCCTCCTGTCCCCTCAGCAGATCATTTGCACTTGGTATCTCCTGCCCTCGTGGCATGGCATGAGGTTTTGGAATACACTGAGGAACCAGGACTTCTGGGGTATCATAGAAACTCTCATCTCAGTGAGTCATAAAGCTTGTAGATCTTTGTGGCCACTGAGAAGAAAACCAGAGGGGATGGAAATGAGAGAAGTGGCCTGGCACACCATGAAGACGTGGTTAGTTGACTGGAGAGTTTCATGATCTGAGCTGACAGCGCTTTGTTTCATGATTGGTGTGGCCTGAACACCAGCCACCTGAATTACAGCAAATTAACCAAATTAACGCCTGAAATTGTCTGAACATCTGGCCTGTGTTTTCTTCGTGGTGAGGTTGGGTGGGGTCATTACCAAGGGCATTCATTCCAACCTCTGTGCACTGCAGTTGAATCTCTGACAACCCCATCCTGTTGGTGCTCCTTCCAGCGTTGACCCCCAGCCCTTTGCAGGAGTTTTGTTGTAAATTTGCTAAATGGAAGAGGTTTGTGCTGCTTGGAGCACCTGGGCGAGGAGGTTGCTCATGGCCTCTTCCTAAAATCAGCCAAACGAATGGGTTTGCCCAGCACAGAGACACTCACTGATGAGTCAGTGTTACCATGACTCAGTAAATTACTCGATGTATTACTCCTCATGTACAGAGTTATCCTGAGAGTTTGTGTTCAAAACATTGCCTTGACCCTCTGGAAGGACCGTGTTGGTGAACAGGCACGTTGTCACCCACCATGACACGCACCAGTTGGTCATCATGGTGGTGGTGAAGTGTCAAACCACTGGAGCAGGGCTGCTCATTGAGCCTTGTCTTCATGGAGGACATTCTGGCTGCTTTACTGCTGTTTGAATTTTCCTTTTATGTTGTTTTGGAGCTCTCATGGACTGGGCATGGAGGAAATACAGCAGTGCAGTTGGTAAGAGGTGGTGCGTTGCTTGCTGGAGACATCCTCATCTTTCTCAACCCGGAGTGCCGAGCTTCCCGGCACTTGCAGTGCCTGGTGGATGACTGAAGAGTTATTTGCTGTGCCAGACAAGTGCCTTCATGTTTCCCTCCTGCATTCCTCGGGGTGAGCATTGCATAGCGATGTGTGTTCACCTACGTGCTGCTTACCTGAATCATGTCTCCCCTGTACACGCAGCTTCCCTGCGTGGAACTCCCAGGGCTCTCCCTCTCCCGGCTGCTCCATCAGCTGCCAGGGCTTTTATGAGAGGGTAAATGAAATAAGGCGTGCAGGGTGCGGTGGAGGAGCCGCAGGAGTGTCCGGCTCTGGCTGCAGTGGTGAAGGAGACAGTTCCTGCTTTTACCACACCTCCTGAAGGGACAGTTTTCAGAAGCTGAACCCAGTGACCCAATTACCAACCTCTGGATTTGGACTGTTGCCAAGAGTTTTGCACTGAGGCTCCTTATCCCTTTTTGCACCAGCCCCTGGGTGGAAAGCAGCCACGCCAAAGCTCAAAACAACTTAGCAGCAGCCAGAGATTGGTGAGATAAAGAGAGGGGAAGGACCCAATTAATCCACCTGACTTATGCCCCTCCTCAGAAGAGCAGAGTAGAATGCAGTGGGATCTCCTGGTGTTCCCTGCTCCCTGCTGCTCCTCTTTCTCATGGGGCTTTCATCCTGTCTCCTGTGTCGAGGGGCTGGGCTGTTGCCCTGGGGCACTGTGGCAGGAGGAAGCAATTCAAAATTGTGCCATTCAGAGGCTGACTTGGGGGGTGGTGTGTGAAACACCAGCAGCTGGGCTCTGTACCAATATGCAAAACTGAGCTATGGAGCTTGGCAGCTTTTGGGGAAGGCTCTGCAGGGCGTTGGTTCCTTACATACTTTGCAGGAGGGAGGATCAGTTTGCCTTCCCTTCTAGAGAGCAGGGAATCCTCAGAGATTTCAGGGCCAAGCGTCTGAGGGTGTACTGTCATCAAGCAGGAAAGTGCACATGGTTTTTGGATAGGAACACAGTTACCTGTCTGCTGAGGCTGCAGGGCCAGAGAGCTGGGACTGTGCTCTGCACCTGGAAGCCAGCCTTGCACTGCTTGAGCTGGGAGAAGGGGACCATACTTGTCCTAAAAATCAAAGAAAACTGGAGTGTGAAAATAGGGGATGCAGCAGGGCATTGTCCTGTGGGGTGGCACCTGCAGTCAGTCGGGTCTGGGGTGTAAGAGGGAGAGTGCAGTGTGTAAAGGGAGTAGAAAGACCCACAGTTTTATGCTGTTCAGGTGACTTTCTAGCAGCTTTGTGCCTGTTAAGGCAACCACTGTTAGCAGGTCTTCCTCCCAGTTCCAGCAGGGAAGAGGAGGATGGAGGAACAGTCCAGAGACCATTTTCCCCACCCCAAACAGGCAAGATGAATTGCTTGCTGTGGCAAGCGCAGGCAGCGCAGAGGGACGTTTTCTGGCTCAGATGTGTTGCATGACATAGAGCTTAGGCTGTGGTGGGTCTGCCTTACTGCTGCCCCTGCGTGTTTCTTTTGTCCAGACCTTTCCAAGGCAGGTCTCTGGAGCTGCACATCCATCTGACTTTCACCTAGTCAGTCACACGATGGGGGTTTTTGGTGTGCCTGTTTCTTACTTGGCTACAGTATCTTCTAAATAAACAGTGCTTAGAGGAGCTGCGAACACGTGTGCCATCCTGGAGAGTCTGCGTCAGCAGTGGTCCGGTGCAGCTGTTTCCTTCAAGGATGCTTGTGTGGATGTGAATGACTGTAAATCTGTTTGTGTAAAGCTTTCTCTCCTGTGAGTTCAGACACCCTTCATGTTCCTATTGTTTCATGCTGCTGCTCCTGGAAACCACAGCCCCTTCTTGCTAGAGTTAAGGATGAGATGGCAAAGATGCAGCTGGGAATATGGATACCCTTGCCATGCCTGACTTTCACAGGAACCCAATGCAAAGGATGCTTGATTTACTGAGGTTTCCTTCCCTCTGCCCCCAAGGCACTAGGAGTGTCTTGGCTGTGGCTGTGTGCCCAGTGCAGGGAAGAGAGGCTGCTTGCTGCCTTAATGTCAGGGTAAGCCTTTCGGTTGCCTGGTGTTTTTCAGCTGCCCTGTTTTGCTTGGCATTGTTCTCCTTGCATATCCCATGCATAACTTTCAGCTACCATGCCTCTGCTAAGGGATACTTGCCCAGCTTGCTCATGAACAGTCTGGTGTTGGATCTCCTCCAGCTCCATGGGGAAAAAGCAGCCCCACGGTGGTATCTCCTTGGGTTTTCTCCTTCCATCAAGTCCCAGGGCTTCTGCTATCCCTATGTCCCAGCCTCCCTGTAGGAGACAGCAGGGTTAAGGCTCTTGGAGCTTGGGTGTTGTTCAGTGGTGCTGGATGAGCATCAGGCAGGAGAAAAGCTGAACTTGCAAATCTGTTCCCGGGCACTCCGGTAAGTCATGCCAAGGACTGTTTGAACTGTGCTAATCCCTGGTGCCTCTGGAGCAACCTTGTTTACAGCAGCCAGAGCTTCAAATGGGTGTTCTGACAGATATTTTACGCAAGCCATTTGCTTACCAAAGCTCTGCGAGTCTGAGAGATAGTTTTTCAGACCTCAGCCCGTGTGCCATCTCCTCGTCTCTGCATTTTGGAGACATCCTGCAAAGAGATTGGAAACTTTTTGGGGACATCTTGGATCCATTTATGAACTCCATCTCGTTTTCCATGCATAGTGCTGCCTGGCAAATTGCATGTGAAATAGCAGGTATCTCTGGAGCCATGAGAAATCTCTACCTGTCACATAGAGCAAAAAGAAGTTGAGGAAAATTTTTGGAGCATGCCAAATATTGTAATCCCTGCAGTGAGTCTGCTCTTGGGTCTAGGGCTGGAAATGAGCCTTTATGCTCAATGTTTTCTCCCATTTACTTTTATATTAAATGCTGCTCTTCCATTCACTGAGTTCGACAAAGTTCGTAATTTCTTAATTGATGCAGTGGTGATCATATAGTTGTGTTCAAACTGCAGTGATGGGCTGTGATTTGGGTTACTTAGTGCTAAAATTGTGCTGTTCCCTTAGTTGGCACACCAAGTCTTAGCTTATATCCGAGCTTTTAAGTCATCCTATCATGTGACAGCTTTCAGCATGAGAAAAAGAGATTAAAGAGGGACTTTAACCTCAAAATACTCCGAATTTATTTCCAAAGGATCGTTTGTAGTTGCATCAGAGGAAGCTCTGTTGGTTTTGCTCTGAGGATAAGGCTGAACTAGGTGAGAGACGTGTGAGACAGTGGTGATGATGTGTCCCGCAGCTGTAACTCTGTTGCCTCATGTTCATATTTTTTTCCCTTTGCCTTGTGTTTTGGACATTGTTTTCCACTTTGGTGGAAGGCAGTGTGTGAGACTGTGTGTTTGGGGTCTGGCATCCCCAACATGCCACAGGGTGTTGGACAATTAAGGAGGGACCCTGCCCTGGGGATGCCAAGAGCTGAGGTCCAACTGTGGCTGAGCTCCAGTGTGTTCTGAAATGCATGTCCTTACTCTGGGAAATTGACTCCAGGAGTGGGGGCAAAAAGACCCGTGAAAAATGGCTGCTCATTTTTCCAGGGGGCAAAAAAGCCAAAGCAAACACATCCAACAGTGGCCTTGTCAGATGTCACGGGGATGTCCTTACCCAGCCCCTGGGCTGGACTCAGTGCTGCTAATTACAGCTTGTCTCGCTGTGAAAGGAAAAGTTTGAATCTGTTCACCCTGGAGTTCCCACGGCAGCTTTTTGGGACAGGACCAGCTCCATATCTCCATGCCTGGAGGTCCTTGTCCAAGGCCAGGGACCGGACTGTCCATTGCTTGCAGCAAACCCTGGATCTGTGAGCACTCGATGTGGCTGAGGAAGGTCTTGGAAAAACTCCTCTCTGGCTCTCTGCACTGTAGTGAACCCACCTGCTGCAAAAGGCCCTTGCAAAGATGCTCTGGAGCTCAAGGGATGTTGCTATAAAGGTCCAAAACACACGACCCCCATACTTTCCGGTGCTGGCCTTGTTTTTGGCTCTGTCCTGCTGGAGGATTTGCAGCTCAGCTCTCCCTTGGGTGCAGTGCTTCCTGCCTAGCAGAATTGGCTTGCTTTTGGGAAAATAAACAGGTCTTGTGTGCTGGAGCTGGGAGTCCCAGGCTGCTGCACAAGGGGAGAAGGTTGTAACCAAACGACCCTTTCATCACTTGCTTCTCTCTGTGCCACTGCTGCAGCTGCTTTGCCCTGCTGGAACTGGGCTGTTGCTTTATTTATGTGCTGGGAGGACAGCTTTGTGCTCTTGTTTCCGAGTTCTTGTGTAGTTCCAAGAGGGCAAATCATCCTTAACCTTTCCATTTTGCACATGGCTGTGTTTCTGTCCGGGGTTCCATGTCAATGAAGCTTGTGGGATGCTGCTGCTGGGGCTGTGGAGTTGGCTGTGGAGCCCATGACACACATCTGGGTAGGGGAGCAGGGTGGTCTCTTACCTGAGCTACAGGGATGCTTGGTGCTTTCCCAGTGCCAGCTCCAGGTTATGCAGTGGCCAGTGCAGCTGGATGTTCACAGCTTGCCAGTGCTGGTCTAACCCAAAGCATATTAAAAGCCCACAGGACTGAGTCTTCCCCTTCCTCCTTCTGCTTCCTCCCCCTCCCTTGCTTTTCAACACCAGGTTTTGAATAAATCATCTCGGATGTGATCATGCAGGAAACTCGCAAATTTTTTTTTTTCACAGCCAAATTCAGAAGTGAATTCAGCTCTCCAGGGTTTCAGTCCTGTGCTATTTAATCACGAGGTTCCCCATCCTTTCTCCTCTGTCACTTGTGACATGATGTCTCCTTGACTGCCTAAGCTTTTCCTCTGCTTGTGCTTGCCCACAGAAACAATAGTTGCTGGAAATGCTCTTCAGGAACCCAAAACGGCTGGGGATTGCCTGTGGAAAATGCAGATTTAATCTGTATTAGGTCTTTTTGTTGTTATTTTGTTTACCACTTGGTTATCCTTTTCCTTCAAAGAAAAGCAAAGCCCTTGTTCTTGCAGAATTCATCACTTGTGATGCGTTCCTCACTGGAAGTAACACGCTCAAAATCCTGCATTCCTTTGTGCATCTTTGCTTCATTTTCTTTTTCTTTGTGGGTGGGAGCTTAGGGAGTATAATGGGCAGATTAGCAACTGTATTTGTGGAGTAACCCATCTTTGTGCAGGTCTGGCTGGAAACCAATTAAGCTTGTCTTGATCTCTAAATGAGATTTTTGTCGAACGCCTTACCCAACCGCCTTCTGGATCCATTAATAGCAGGGTGGGATGAAAATAGCTGAACGTGGAAAGATCGCGTGTTGGATAAATAAGAGGCGTTGGCTGCGGGGAGGTTCCCGGGATGCGTGCGAACTGCTGCCTCTTTGTGTGGTTGTTTTGTAGCTCCGGTTCTTGAAACCTGGGATTACGAGCATTTGACTGCAAGTGTGCAATCTCCTGCGGTAGCGGGCGTGGGGTCGGAGGAAAAGCTGCTGGATAAGTAGGGAACATCCCATGGACTTCATTACTGTGCTGGTCCCTGTGCCTGTAATATCCCTGGGGCGAGAGCAGGGCGTGTTTGGGAGCTCCTCGTGACTCTTAGTTGTGGGTCCCCCAAAGTGCCTTGGCCTGGGTGTATCTGTCTGGTCTTACGTTGCTTTTTAGCCTGGAAAACCCCTGTGGCTTTGCAAGGGGACACATTACATGGCCAGTCTGGGGGACCCTGCCTGAGTGGTGTTTGCTGCTGCTTTGATGAAAACCAGTCCGGGAACAGCACTTGAGTGCGGTGCTTTTGAAGAGAACCTACTAAGTAAAGATGCCTTTAATAAGCTGTGCCTTCGGGGAACCCTTCTATCTCTGTCCCAGACTGTTTCTGCATCAAGATAAGGTTGCAGAGCAGCTGGATTTGTGCTCTGCTTTGGAAGGTGTAGGAGGGGGAAGGGCACTAGGGTTTCTTTCAGGGTGCAAAAATTTATTATGATCACTTCTATTTGTAAAGTAACTACAGACAAGCTGTGCACAGCCTGATACCTTCTTCCCTGCATGCCTGGCTTTGCTCTAAGGACAAACGATGGCAAGAGAGATCTCAAGGGAAGGAGAAAAGGAAAACATTAGGTGAACTTGCAGGGTATAGCTGCTGTAGCATGTGGGAGACCATCCTCCTGCTCTGCTTGTCCTCTCCCAGGAGTGTACAAACCAAATTCTCCCTGCATGCCCCACACTTTGCTTTCCATCTCCCCACTCTTTAAATTCCAAAAGCTCTTAGGTTGTTTGTGGAAGTGTTGCTTTTTTCCTTCTAGTATAATAGTGCCCCAGCAGAGCTGTGGGTCTAAAGACAATCCATGTCATGCTGAAGCCCATGTGCCAGGTCAAGGAGGATGATCATCTTGTGGACCTTGACATCTTGGCATTGCCAAACCTGGTCCCTTCCTATGCTGGGGAAATTTCGGTCAACTTGGAAATCCTGAATCCACAAAGACCTGGATCCGAGTGAGGCAAGTGCCTTGCAGGGTCCCATGACAAATGCAAAAAGTCTGAGAAAAATCTAAAACTGGAATGACTGGAAGATGATTTTGGTGCTTGGTTGGGGGCTGTGGAGAGAGGGGCTGAGACAGCACCTTGCTACCTTCATGCCTGGGGCTGTTTTTTTTTTCTTGATGGCCTTGATTGTAAATATGGGAAGTTTTAATGCCAGTGAGACAGAAAAATACCTGGTGGCAGGGTCTCCCCCAGACTTCATCCTGCTGTCGTGGGGCTGAGCCAGTTGGGTGCAGTGATCTGATGTGGCATGGCAGCCGTGCCCCGTGGAGATGCCATCTCCTGGGAGGAAAATGTAAAAATAACCATGTCTTTGGCTGCGTCTTTTGAGTTGCGTGAGACTGCAGCAAGGGAGATGGGGGGTGAAATTATATAAATGGAAATTAGGCAGGAAAGATGAGCCTTTCCCTGGAAGGCAGATCCTAAGCAAAGCGAAGATCCTGAAGACCATGAGGGAAATGTTTTCACTCTCCTCCCATACTGGGCTGGGGTGCAGGGGACACACTGGAGCTGGGCTCTGGGTCAGTTTGAGGGGGCCTCCCATTGTCCCCTGCCATCCTCTTTCTCCCTGTGGGCTGAAGGAGGGGCAGCACCACATGGGTTTCTGCACCTCATCCTGTGCCGTGGCTCTGGGGTCTAGACAGGTGATGCAAACCCTTGCTGGACTGTGTCCTGCCCAAGGCTTTGAGAACCTGTTGGACCCACTCTTCTGCCTCTTTGCCATGTATTTTCCTTTTCAGTGCTTTCATGGAGCAGGTCTGTTCCTCCATGGCGGACCACTAAATTGTGGAGCTAGGAATAAATCCGTGGGAGGTGTGGTGGATGGTGGACAGGCACTCCTGGCATAAGCAGGCTCAGCTGATTTAATCTGCAGTGGACCCAATCTCTTTGTTTTCCGGCTGAGCTAAATACACCCTTTGAGTTATGGTTATGGAGGCTAACTCCCTTTTGATTATTGAAAATACAGGAACATGGAATGCAGCTGGCTGCTTCCAAACAGAGCCAGGAGGAGAGCAGGATGGTGGATCCCATGGCCAAGACTCATGTTGCTCCCTCCTGCTTACCTGTATTTGGACCATGGCCAAGGTGTGGGATGCTTAATAGGCATCTGCGTGGAGGTCTCTGGCTCTGGGAATTTGTGTGATGCAGATTTTGGAAGCACTAGGTCTTCCAGAACAGCTGTAACCTTTCCATTGTCTGACAGGTTTTAAAATTTAGTGGTGATGCTGCAGCTGCTTGGGCATGGGTGGTGGCTTTAGGACAGAGGACAGGGCCCTCTCCATCTTTGCAGAATTCCCAGAAGGAGCTATTCACTATTTTTGGATGCAAAGGAATAAAAAGTTCTTGGTCAGCTCGAGCAGAAATTGGAAGAAATTTTAGTCTTGGAAGGCAAAAGGGCAATTAAATGCTAGTGGTGAAATGTAATGTATTAGTCCAAAGGTGGCACCAGGGAATTTATGTGCCTGGGACTAAGATCAGGAAGTTGTGGCCGTCGGTGCCTAATTGCACCCTGGTTTCTCTGTGCGAGTGCTCTGGCAGAGCTGCTGCTTAGGTATCTCCTGAGGTTCATCTTGTGTGACAGCATCTCAGATTCTGCTGCATTTGGCCCTATGAGAATCCTCAAAAGACCAGAAAGTCCGAACAACAGGTAAAAAGGGCTCCTGCATCTTCCCTGGGGTGCCAGCCTCAAAGCCAAGAGTTGCTTTATCTTTTCAGCCTTCCCTATTGCAGCCTTCAGAGGACCCAAGAAAGCAGTTCATCAGGAGAGCTTTGGCAGAATGTGGCACCAGGGTCTCCAATATTGGCAACTCCTGAGTTAAATACCCTGTGTCAGCCATGCAAGTGCCTTGTGCAGGTATTTGCTGGAGACTGGCAGACCTCTATTCTGTTTCCTGACCTGCACTATGTGACCATCTTACTTCTGAGCAGATGGATTAAACCATCTTAATCCACCTCTCCTCTGGCAGTGTGTTGTGGTGTGGTGTGCTGGCCCACTGCACTCTCCCACTCCCAGAGTGCTGGAAAGAGTCTGGGTGGCTGCAGCCACAGCTGGAGGTGGGAGCTCCTTGGAATGATTGCTTCTGTTATTTCAAAAATATCCCAAAACAACAGCAAACTCCTGGATTGGGATAATTAAGCTGATTGAAGTGTTTGAATGAGTTTCCCTTAAATTAAAAAAATATATATATCTCGTCATGGTCCCCAAAATAAAGCCACTGACTTGCTTTACCCCTAATTTGGCTTACAGATGGAGAGAGGATGAAAATTATCACAAAAGCAGGGAATGACCTGAGTTGGAAGGGACCCATAATGATGATTGAGTCCAACTCCTGGGCCTGCACAGGACAGCCCAGCAATCTCACCATGTCCCTGAGAGTGTTGTCCAAACGCTCCTTGAACTCTGTCAGGCTTGGTGCTGTGAGCGCTGCCCTGGGGAGCCTGTTCCAGTGCACAGCCACACTCTGGATGAAAAACTTACTAATACCCAGCCTAAACCTCCCCTGACACGACTTAATGCTGTTCCCTCAGGTCCTGTCAGTAGTCACCAGAGAGAAGAGGTCAGTGCTTGCCCGTAATTTTAGATAAAAGTTGGGGAAATCAGCTTTATCCTTGAAAGGTCAACTCAGCTTCTGTGGCAATGCCCAAATTTGTTAGTTCAGAGAAGCAGAGAATTGCTCTCCAGGGGCAGCGCAGTTTGTGCTTTCCTGGTGTCTCAGGAGCAGAGCAGCACTCTACTGTGGAGTGAGCTTTCAGCTGAGGAAGGTGAGGTCTCACCTCCCTGCCCTCACGTGGGCTGCTTTGAAAGCAGAGGTGTTTCCACAGGTACTGTTGGAAGAAGGTCCCTGGGTGAGGGTGAAAGCCAGAGTGGGTGATGGCATGTCCTCTGTCCCTTCATCCCTGCAGTGTTTGCTGGGCTCAGCTCCAGCCCCACATTCTGCCTTTCCCCTTTGCCATTTAAAATGATTTCCAGTGAGGGAAGGACTGGGTATATTAATGTGTGACACTGACTGTTCTGTATTACTTCAGGTGGGTACAGGCAGCAGCTGAAGGGAGGCATGGGATGCTCCTGGTGGGGCTGTGGTGTTGGGGAGCCCATGACACACTTCTGGGCAGAGGAGCAGGGTGGTCTCTCACCTGAGCTTGTGGAATGTTTGATGCTTTCCCAGTGCCAGCTCTAGGTCATGCAGTGCCCAACACAACTGGATATTCACAGCTTGCCGGTGATGGTCTGACCTCAAGCCTGTTAAAAGGACTGAGTTTTTCACCTTCCTTCTCCTGCTTCCTCCCTTTCTCTCACTTTTCAATTCCAGCAGCTGAAGGAAGTGTGCAATGCTCAGGAATGCTCACAGACTGTGCCACAGCAAGACTGCATCATTTTAGGACTGCAGTGGAGAGTGACAGTCCCCAATGCTGCTGTGCCTGACCTCAAAGATGTTCACAATGAGGGTGATCTCTGAGATGGCACAACCAGAAAGTGCTTGGATCTGTCAGCCAGGCATTTAGTCTCACTGTCCCTCTCATCTGTGCTGGGAAGGGCTGACAGAGCTTGCAGCCTTCTCAACTCTGAGTTCTGGGCACTGCAGTGTTATTTGTTGTGACCCCATGTGCTGTGAGTGGCATCTGGCTCCCTCTGTTTCCCACACCTGTGCCCCCCAGTGCCATGCACAGCTCATCTGCTGCGAGGGGACATTTGCAAACGCTGCAGTGGTGCAAGCCTGTTTATTTTTTAAATTCTCACCATGTAAAGGGGCCATTCTGTCCCCACTAGCCCCAGAATAGGAGGGTGGGAGCAGGTGGTCTATCCATGGCAGCAGTTCCTGGTCCATGAACCAGAAGGATGTTGGAGCACCAGAAGGATGTTGGGGAACCAGGAGCTGTGCCCTGGGGCTGGGAGGAGGTGGCAGACCACATCACACGGGAGATCTGAAAGCCATTAGCATTTTATTCTGCAAGGCCAATGCACGTGGAAACGGTAACCCCTTGATGGTGAGTTAAGTGAAAAGACGTGAGGAGACACGTTTATTTATCAGAATACTAATCAGTGCTTGGGGAAATGGGGTGTGTTTTGGGGAATGGGTGAGGCAGTGTGGCAGGGTGTAGGTGAGTGTGATCAGTGGGGACCACAAACACAGCTGTGTGTGCCCTGATAGCTTGAACTCATCGCTGCTGGGACTCCCTGCCTCAGATTGCTGCCAGAGATGCCTTACTCTTTATTAATCTGCTGAGATAATTGTAGTTTTAATGTTTCCAGCGGGGGAGTTCACAGGAGGCGGAGGCATTCCTAGAAGACCTCTGTGGGTACCATCCTAGAGGCATCTAACAACGTGACTCAGTATCTTTGCTGGTGGTGTTTTAAAGTGGGTCTTAAATTTGCACTGGTTTTTAAAAACTAGGAGATGATCTGAAGATGAGAAACCGAGAAACTGATCCCAGGAGGTGATTTGGAGCTATGGAAAGCATTTTGAGCTGTGATTAGCTGTGCCTGCTTCTGCAAAAGGCTGCTGCTGAACCCATGGTGGAAGGGCAATGCCTGACCCTGGTTTGGCTGATGAGGGTGTGGGGAAGTGCTGCAAATGCATAAAAGCTGGGGAGATGCTTTGTGCTGGTGAATGGGAACATTCTTCTCACGTTTTAATCAAGAAACTATCAAGTGGAAGTGTATATTGCTGTGTTTGGGAGGTGGTGGTGGACATCCAGCAGCTCTTCAGTCCAGCAAACAGCCCATGCCTGGAAGCCAAAGCCAGATGGATGCCATTCTGAACAAGGCATGGGAACCTCTGGATATTTATCTATTTATGAGCTTCGTTAAACCACGGGAAAAAACACTTACAGAAAACGGCCTTAGCACTGGCTCAGCATCCTGGATCCAGTCCACAGGTAGCCCTGAAGGGGTATTGAGCTTGATGAAAGCATGTTAAGCCATCATTAGTGAGAGAAGCAGATAAGATTAACGAGCTGCAACATTTGGGAGTCCCATACTCTAGGAGAGATCACTTTCAGAGCAGACACTTCTCATGTAGCTTCACAGGGCTGGGGGAGGACATGCAGGAGAGATCTGCGGGGATCTGTGTCACATCTCAGCAGACAGGCAGTCCCACCTCCATCTCCCATCCCATGCAGTGGCTGCAGCCCTATGTAAGCCAACAAGCAGGTGTGGATGGAGCATCTGCAGATGTGAAACTGACGTCAAGCAGCAGTTTTGCCTACTTGCTTACAAAAATCATCCATAGGCTCTGCCTGCTGTGGGGCAGAGAGGTGGTGACCGGGTGAGATGTGACAGTTCTGCCTCTGTATTGTCCTGTGCCAGCCCCCTGAAGTCCTGTAAGAACTGTCTGCTCTGAAAAATTGTTTTCTTCTGGAGTGTGGAACTGAAGTGATAGCACTGCAGCCTCTTGCTGCCGAGGATAGTCCTCATTTTGTCTTGTCCCGTTGATCTGAATGAAGTAATTTATAAGGACGTTTTCCATGAATCGATAAATCCATGCTTGCTGCTGTGCCTGGGAGGTTTAATTTGCTCTAGATACTGCACGGACTGTCTCTGTCCTGAATTGCACTGCGAAGTTCTGCTCTTTGGGAGAGGATGGGGATATGGCTGGATCCTCTGGGAACATGCTGCCAGCATCTGGTTGTGCCTGATCCCTCTTAATTGTGCACCTCTTGGTATGGGCTAAAGAGACCAGAGAGGGTGCACAGGCAATAGTTTCCCTATGTGTGAAGTTTGAGGACTTAGTCCATTATGCCAAGCAGCTCCTGATGTTACAGATCTTGGGGAAATAGAAGCCAAAAAGAAAGGAGAGGAGTGAGCCTCGGCCTTTGAAGGAGACCACAATGCAGAAAACTGTGTTACAGATAGGTTTCCCTTTCACATCTCCACGGGATGCTTCCTCTGAAGAGGTATTAAAGAGCTCCTGTTGCTCCGTGCCACCTCCCTTTCCAAAAGCTGCTTTTGTGAGCCCCTTGACAGAAATGCACATATGTGTTTACAAAGCCTGTCGCTGGATCTGCCTGAAAAAAGAGGGTTCAGAAACACAGCTCTGCTGCATATAGAGGAGTTAGAGATAATCCCCACACCCAAGCTTGTTTCCCTTGCTTTGTCTGATCACCATGGTCTGGTGAGGCTGGAACTGTGGTCATGAATGGCTCATCCTGCTGCTAAGACCTGGGAGGGGACTTGGCTTTCAGATGTGCAGTGTGGATTTGGGGTAGTTCCTGATGTGCTCTTGTGGTACAATGGGCATTTTGGGAATCTCTGAATTGGTGGGGTGTGGACTTGGCTCAGCTGTCACCATGATCTCCTAGAGCCCAGCTCTCCAGCCCATTCCACCTGCCTGGCTGAGCTCCCAGGGACCCCTCCACGCCTCCTCCAGGGTGGCTGTGAGTGGATTTTGTATCTCTTGGAGGTCAGAGCTTATGCTGGAGAATCCAAAACATTCCCAGAGCCAAAACACGCCACGGGAAGTGGGTGCGTGCCTGGTCTCTGCTTCTCATTTCCTTCATCGCTGTGAGAGCAGTGGAGCTGCACATGGGGTTTCAGCAGGGTGTCCCCTCTTTTGTTCCTATATATTAGAAAAGCCTGTGCATGTGTTTGTATTTAAAAACAGTATGTATTTCAACATGGCTGTTCATGAGCTTTGCCCTTTGGGACTGGTCTGGTTGGGTGAAGGAGGGATGTTGCTCGCAGCTGCCTACCTGTTGCAGCTGTGTGATGGTCCTGCTGGTCCAGCTGTTCTTGCACTTGGAAATAACAGGTGTTGGAAGGTAATCCCAAACCTGCTCAAACCCAGCTAGAAAGGCTGAACAGGCTTTGATGTGAAGAGGCTTTGGAGTAAGTCTCGTTGCACCAGTGGAGAGACTGTTGCTGTTATTTGTATCACAGCCTGGACAGGCCTTTCCATGTATGCCCATCTTGCATTTTTCATCCTCTTTTTCCTGAATGCTTTGTGGTGTGTTTAGATAAAACAGATGCAGCTTCTGGTGGCAGGGCTGGATGTGGGCTTGCTGCCCATCCTCTGGGACAGCAAACACAAGGTCAAGGCATCGCTGTGCCAACGGCAAAGTGGAGCAGCCATATAAAGTTGTCATTTTAAATAATTGCTATAATGATTTCTCCTCCCTTTCTTCCTCTGCATCCCCATATGTTTCCCTGTCACTGTGTCCTTCCCCACCCACAACCTGGGGCTGCCTGAATCCGCTCAGGATTTATGTTAAAAGGGAAATGTTATGTACGTAATTAAATCGTCGTATTGCTGGATGGAAATGGGATTTGGTGCTCACCGCTGTGACTCTTTCTCATGCGTGAGGGTGAACTGATTGATTACTGAGGTTTGAGATTAAATATTCCCCTGAGCTCCGATGGCATTTAGCATGGTGGGGGGAGGGCAGAGAGAAGGGGCAGAGGGAAGTGATGGTTTTCCTCCAAGGCAAAGAGAGTATAGGAGTGTCTACTCAGAGCACATCCCCTTGTCTTGCTCTGCATGCCGTCTGCTGTAACAGAGGCTTCTGGTGCTGGTACCACGGGCCACAACAAAGCAGGTGCCTTACTCTGCATCCATGATGGTGGGTGAGCTGCTGGTGGGCTTTGCCAGTTCCTCTCACTGCTGTGTTGAGCAGCCCATTACATCCTATCCCATTCCCGTGGCTCAGCTGCATCCTCACTTGCCCACATCCTATTCCTGGCTCATCTCTCTGAGCCTGGCAGTGTGGTAGACCTGCTACCCCTTCACTTCTCTTTAGGAGCACACCTTATTTATTTGTTTTCCTTAATTTCTTCTAATCCCAAAATACCTTTCTTTTTTGGTTTCGATGGGAAGGGAGGAAAAACCCCAACACGCCACTCCTTGAGTGCGTGGTGGGAGCCTTGCCGTGCCGGAGCAGGTTGGAGGCACTCGCCTTCGCCCGCTTCCCTTGAAGTCTAATTTTAGCTGAAGGCGACGGGATCCCTCCAGGGTAGGGCAGAAGTTTCCTATCAGCTGCCTAGACCTTAAGAAACATGCACACAAACAAAAACACCACAGAAGCACTTAAGTTTATTTGGGTGAATTCTTTTAAAACAGGGTGTGACTAATTTTTGCGAGCAGCTCCGGCGCACAGTTGGCTTTGTTCTGCTGCAGTCGGGTATTTCAGGTCTTCCAAGATTTAATCAGAATAATTAGTTACTGTCTGTTTTTACCTTCTGTTTTTGTTGCAGGATTTCCAAAGGGCGTATTTATCTTCCAGTGTGCTGCCTAAGTGTCGCTTAATCATTAAACATCTGATTTCCTCCAAGTTATCTGTCATGCTGCTTATGTAAGTAAATAAATAATAAAAAAAAAAGCAGGGAGGGTGGGGCTGGTCTTCGTGGATTCTGCTTGGGAGGGTTGTAAGGATTTTCCCTGATTGTCACGGGTTTAATTGTGAGTTGCCTTTGGTTCCCAGCCTGTCATGTGGAGATCAGAGGACTGTGTGTTTGGACTGGTGCTGGATGACCCAGCCAGTTTAATGAGGCTGCTTTCAGCCAAGCTTTGGTGTATACCCCAGTAAACTGGCAAGAGCTGTGTTACTCCCTGGCATTCCAGGAGGAGGGGGAAAAATGGCCTTACAGAAATGAAGGGATTTTGCTTTCACTTGTGCATTTATGGCTTTGACTCCTTAACCCAGTGATATCCCTTATAAAACTCACAGCTCTGTCTGGAAATAGGTTACCACTGTAAGTTGACCAGGATTGGAAATTGTGTGTTTTTCAGCCTGTACTTGAATGTTTGCTTTGGGAACAGGAACTGGTGATGCACACATTTCCCACCTCTAACATGGTGATAAAGACACAAAAAATCACTGCAGAGGAGGATGGGATGGCTGGGAAGCCTCACTGGGCTTTGTGTCCTTGCCTGGGAGAAGCTTGTGAGAGGGAAGGGGCCAGGACAAGGACAAGGTGGGACCAATGGGATCTGCATGGCTTTGGTGACCCAGGGAAATGCGCTTGCATGCAGGCTGAGCCTGGAGTTCATCTTCTCTCTGTGTTTTTGGAGGGTAAAGACAAGCCACAGTGATGGGACCTGTGTTGGACTCTGCTGAGGCAGAGCTGAAGCTGGGTATGTTTCCCACATCCTGTCCACTTCACCCGGCTCCAGAGAAACGTTTTGAAGAGATGCTGGCAAATCCTGTGTCCCCTCTGGGGCTGATGTGTTGGCTGTCACAGCCAGTGCTGGGTTGCCCATGGCCCTCACTCTTCCTGCTGTGGTGTGCTTGGAGGTGGGAAAAGTCCGATTTGATGGAAATGTTCTTAAGAAAGTCTGTCAGCCTGGTTTTTTCCTTGATGTTTACCCATCTGGAAAGCTGGTGAAGGTTCAGACAACACCTCCCGAAGCGGTGGGAATGTGTGATGTGCAGCACAACCATCGCTCCTGCCTGGCATGGTACCTCCACTGATGGATGCTGGAGGGGGTGGCAGGTCTCTAATCCCCATCCTACTGATGTGTGTCTGCCTCCTTCACTCAGCCTTTTGTGGATTTGTTTGGTTTGGGCAGAGCAAGAGGTGGAGAGGAGGAGCAGAGCTGCTGGGAGTTGACGAGGATGAAAGCACAGAGGGGAGGGGAGGTGGGCAGAGTTGTGGAGATGAATGCTGGGAGGAAAAGGAGATGACGTAGGTCATTTATTTGCCTGGTGCCTTAGAAATTGCTCAGTTAAATTAAGCATTTACTGGGTAGCCTCATTTGGCTTTTAAATAACTTTAAAGTGTGTGAATGCTTTCTGTGACAGGAGCCACCTCCTGTCCCCATCTCTCTTTGAATAACATCCCTCTGTTAAAAGTCCATCTTGGGTCATGGGAGGTGCAGCTTGGTGGCCACATGCTTTCAGAAAGCCCTTCCAGTTCTCCCCAAGCTTTTCATGATTCCAGACCATCCATCCTTTGACTTTTTCTCGTCTGGCTACTGCAGGCTTTGGTGATTGGGACTGACCATGGGTACCCTCTTCCACAGAGACCATGGCATGCCAGGAACTTTGTTGCTCATCACACAGCACCAGCTGGTTTGGCACGAGCTGGTTGGTCTTCCATCCACTTCTCTATGAGCATCTCACTTCAGGCAGAGCTGATGCCCCTTTGGCCTTCCTGTTGTTTTGCAGGGTATTTCTTCTTTTCTTTCAGCCACCTGAAACACTGCTCCAAGAGACTGATTTTTTTTCCCTGAGATACTTTATTTGCCTGGTTGTCCCTTAGTGCAGAATTGGATGTTATTTGCACATTTGGGCGTCCTGCTACCTGGTAAAGAAAATTCATAATGCTTAGTTTTATTTATTTTCTATAGAAAATGAAAGTATTTCAAGCTGTTTCCATTTCTTGGATCCAGAATAATGCTTCTCCGTGATGGAGGATGCCAAAGGCAGACGTAGGTCCCAAAGATGGGGATGCAAAAGATGTTTGCTTTGAAAAAAACTCCATCTCAGTTAAGGGTGGAGAATCGTCCCCACACTGTAGCCACCCTGGGGAGACCAGCTGTGTCCCCCCATGCAAGCAGATCGTGGCAACCAGATGCCACTGAGGTACTCCCAGACACGGGGCTTCTTCCTTGCTCTTATCCTCCACCATGTGCCCACCATCTCCTCCAGACATGGTGGGGGAAGGTTTGGGAGGAACACATCCCATTTGCCTCATAAAACTCTAAACAAGAGGCTTGGCCTGGTTTAGATTTTAAAAATAACTTGCACATTTGGAAGCTGGAGTTTCAGAAGGGCTCTGAATGGGATAATGGCTTTGATCATGCCAGTCCAAAGATCAAGGGAGGACTTTTTAGGTTTGCTGCATCAGCTGGAAAATATATTGTAGTGTCTAGACTTTATCATCCTTGAGCAAGGCTTTTTTTTTCTACTCTACAAAAGGTCTAATCCAAAGCCCATGTACAGCTGATAGGAGGGCTTCTTTGGAAAGGAGCCTGCTCTGGGCTTTGATTGTGTCCAGAAGCATGTTGAAAGAGGTGGAGATCAGCTTTGGGCTTTGAAGGACTCTGAGACTCTGCCCTGCAGACACTGCTGTTTCTGATGAGGCTGTTTGCATGGATGGACTTTGTGCCAGCAGTGGGGTGAGGAGGCTGAGGATGGAGACCTGCTGTGTGCCATCCACCCAGTCCCCGGATCAGTTCTTGCAGTTGGGCACTGCTGATACCTCACTGCTTATCCTTTGGCTGCTGTGGTTGTGGTTGGCTTAGACCAGCATCTCCCACAGCTGTCTCAGTTCTGGCTGTGTGATAACCATAAATATCCACATTTGTTGATGTCTGGACAGAACTTCAGCATTTTTTGCTTAAGTGTAGAAAATGTATGGTTTTCTCTCTTTACCTTTCGATAATTATGGGGGTTTAAAATGTCTCAAAAATTCTTGTATTATTTTATTATTACTTTTATTATTTTTCATAATTCCAAAGTATTAGAAGCAAAGGAGGAAATTCCTTAGGTGCTTGGAATAAACTCAAAAGCTTGCCATGAAGGTGAGGACATCTGACTACATGTATTCATAGAATCATCAGGGTTGGAAAATACCTCCAAGATCATCGAGTCCCCAGCCTTTGATCAATCACCTCCTTGTTAACTAAACCATAGCCATGAGTGCCATGTCCAGTCATTCCTTGAACACTTCCAGGGATGGTGACCCCACAACTTCCCTGGGCAATCCATTCCAATGCTTGACAACCTTTCTGATGAAGAAAATTATTCCTGGTGTCCAACCTGAACCTTTCTTGGTGTAGCTTGAGGCCATTTCCTCTTGTCCTGTCACTTGTTACTTGGGAGAAGAGCCTGCCCCCCACCTGGCTACAACCTCCTATCAGGTAGCCTACTCTTCTCCAGGCTGAGTGCCCCCAACTCCCTGAGCCAGTTGTTGTAGCACATGATCTCTAGACCCTTCCCCTGCTCCACTGCACTTCTCTGGAACCAGCACATTTATGTCTTTCTTATTGTGAGAGGCCAAGAACTGGACACTAGTCAAGGTGTGGCCTCACCAGTGACAAGTACAGAGGGACTGACTCTTCCTGAAAGCCCACTCAGCTATTGAGCTGTAGAAGATGCCTCATTGAGAAAGCAGAGGCAATTTTTCTTTGAAATACTGTGTTTTCAGCACAAGGGTCTTGGTTGTGTTTTGGCAGGTGTGTCATTGACAAAGTCATCACTAACCATCTCCTTGGTGGGCACTGCAGTGCACTGTGGTACTATGCTCAATGCACGAGGCTTTGGTGAGGTTGCAGCCTAGTTATGAAAGCTTTATTTGGAAGCTTTGGGAAACATTTGGAAATGTTTTGGAAAACATTTGGATCGAGGATGTCACAGCTCTGAGCTTGGTTGTTTTCCTTTGCCTTGTCCTTGAGCGAGAAAGCTGCTGTTAGGTTTCTGTTTTTTCTTTCCATCCATTATTCCTTTAGACATACTTGTTTCTGAGGATAAAGCAGAGCAAATGCCAGTGTGAAAATAGTTTATGGTGTAAAATAGTACTAAAATTGTGCTGGAAGGGATCTGGAGAGGTTACTTTGTCCCCGAGGCAGGGTCATTTGAATCCATGCATTGGCCTGGAAGGCGATCATCTGTGCTGGGAGTTGTTTTGTCATAAATTATCTCGGGAGCAGAGGCAAAAATCTACCATATAATGCTGTCAGTTTGTGTGTGTGAGCCTCCCTCAGTTTATTCAAGTCGTTTGTTGAATAAGTGTTGAAAATTAACGCTGCGTTTGTTCCCAGAGCCATTCAAAGCAATGTTTCAGAATAAGCTTTTCCATCTTGGCATTTGCCAAAATACTGCAGATTTCATGGGTACGATGCAGTTTGGTCTGTATTTGATGTGGAGCCATTCCTGTTTTGCCCCATTTCTGAGACAACCAGACCTCAGAAGCCCCACTAGTACAAAGAGCAGTTTTTTCCTTGTTTCATGTGAATTAGTTGTGACTTTCTGGTTTTCCAGGTGGTCACCAGCCCTGTGGAAATCCATAGCAACCTCTCCCCTTGACATCTGCAGGTTTGGATAAAGTTGTGAGATCCTGGGCAAGGATCACTAGAAATCCTCATGTGCTTTGAGATTGAGTGCCAAGTGATGACTATGAATTAACTTCTGCATCTTCCTCCATCCTAGCTTTGTGTCTTGAGCAATGGATTAAAAAAAAATATGCAGGAGCCCTAGTGTAATCTCTCCAACTTTTAAAGGTGCTGCAGAGCTCCATGGGGTTTTCTCCTTGCTTGTAGCTTCTTATTTCAGTGATGAAAGGTTTTGAAAGAAGTTCACCTGTAGCCAGCCTGATGTGGGCTTGCTCTCCAGCCAGCATTACGTTGGTATTAGAATCCACACAGCCCAGATGGTGACTCGTTTTCCTTCATCTGGTCCTTTTCCCAACCAGTTCATAGTAGGTGATAGTGGAATTCATCCATCTTTGGCCATGTGGAAGGCTTGGCAACACCCCCCCAGCCCATCTGTACGTTTAAAGTGATGACGACTGGCATTAGCGTTATTGTTTGGCCAAGTGTACATGGAGATATCACGGCTTAGATTTGTTACAGATGGGTTTCTGGATTTAGTTTAGGGCATTCTGCCAGCCAATTTTATATCTGTGTAAAAGTGATTGGCATCCCTATAAATAAAGCTGCTGTGGAGTTATAAATCTAAAAATACTTATTCATTAAGTTATTTTTACATTTCCAGTGAGTTGTCATCCTGGCTTATCATAAGCAAACCATGCTCATTGCCTGTGTGTTATTCACAGCTCCAGACATGCTGCTTCTGAGGCTCTGAAATATCTTTTTCACTTGGAAGTACATGTGCATGGGCTGTCCATGGGTCCCTGTGCTGCGGTAGGATGAAGGACCTCTTCCCTGGGACCTCCTCACAGTCATCACTGGGAATGACCTGGTCCTGGAGGCTAGAAGTGGTAGTGCCTGTAAATACAGGAATGTGAGTTTCAGTTTTTTGGCTCACAAGTGAGTATGACTTTGCTGGGTGACCTGGTAAATACTGTTTGTATGGCTCCTTCAGTGCTGGGAAGGGCTCCTCCATAAGCATCTCCATCCATGTCCTCAGTCTGGCAGGGTTTCTTCCTTCTGTGCCACAGGCTGGGCTGCATGGGAACAGGGATTCTAATTTAACCATCCCTGCTGTCACTTTGGCTACAAGAGTGAGGAAGAAAGTCTGCCAGATCAGGTCCAGGTGCTGCTGTGAGCTGGGAAGGTGCTGGAGGGATAGCCCAGCCAGCTGCCTGCACAGCTGGGCACTGATAGAGTCACTGGTAAATCTGGCTTGGTCTTTGAACAGGCTTATGAGAACACTGCTACCTCTGGTTTCTTAGAGTTTTTTCCCTCCTCTTTTCAAAGCATTTCAATATTCATTCAGTAAATGATGAAGCAAAGAACATGTGTGTGGCAGAATATCAACCTCAGTAATAACATGCATAATTGAAAGTTAACCCATGATTTTAGTTTAGTTTCCTAAGGACAGGAATCTTTACAGTTGGTCTGTCTGCTCTTCCTCCTCTCCTACTGACAACTCATCAGGTCCATTGGCTGGTCTTGTCCTTTCTTTCAGATTGGTTTTCATCTCAGATATGTGGAGCTGCTTCAAGTTTTGTCAAAACAGTCATCAAGTTAGAAGGGTGTTGTGGAGGTTTTTTATTAAAGGATGCAATGAAACCTCAGTCCATACTAGGGACCAGGGAATACACATAAATGTTATGAACATCCAAGCCATAAAGAGTGCTTTAGTTGGATTTACCATGTTATGAGACACCAGAGAGCCCAGGCTGTGGGTCTCTGAACAGACACATAGGTGTTGCTGCGGGGACGTTCACCTATGTGAATTCTCTGATGTCTAATAAAAGTCAGTTCATCCTGCAGCCTTAATACGAAAGTGCCTTATGTTACTTACCTTCACAGAGGGAAATCTTTTTTGTTCCTGTTGTTATTCCTACTGCTTTTTACCCAGCAAGAGTAGTTTCTGTAGTGTAGCAGAGTCAGTGCAGTCTTGTAGTGTCTTCAGAGGCTGGTGGCAACATTTATACATCTTGACCCTTTGCTGGAGCGGGTTGCCAGTCTGTGTGCCATTTGACATTGTGGAGGCAGGGGAGACCAAGCTTCTGGGAGTCAGCATCCCGAAGGTGGGAGCTGGATAATGCTGTTGGAAACCTGCCTGTCCTCCATTGCAGGGAAGCACAGTGTGGCAGATGAGCAGCAGAGGGAGAGGAGAACCTGTTAAGTCTGAGTGGTGGGTCCCAGCCCTGAGGTTATTTCTGGTGCACAGTGGCTGACCTGTACCTGCATGGTGGAGATAAGAGTCTGGCATCTGGGTCATATGTTGGAGGTACCAGGGGTGACGTATGGCTTGTTCAGACCAACTGTACATGACAAGTTCAGAAGTGAAATGAATCACCTTGTCTGGTGCAGGTTAGAACAGAGATTACCTTGGCTATGGCATGAAAGTTGCTGTGTGGCTGGTGCCAGCAAACAAGGAGGTGGTGGCCCCTGGGAATGACATTCCCATGGTCCCTGTGTCCTGCTGCAGACCCTGATGCAGTAAGGGACTCCTTTCCTGCCCAAACCAGCAACAGCTCCTGATTGGCATGTGTTACGCAGGCTCTGAGAGTCCTGACATGGCTGCTCAGAGCATCCATAAGGTAATCTGGAGGTTATGGTGTGACCAGCTGGGCTTGGTGCTGCTGGTAGATGGGCCCTACCTGGGTGTGAGATCATTTCATCACCTTATGTCTTGGAGAGAGGGGAGAGCCACTGAAAGACCACCTGCCAAGTTCCCTGCAGGGATAGGATGGAGTGCAAACAGGACTTGACATTCAGTGTGTGCTTGGGGAGCTGCCAAATGTTGGCATATCAGCCTGGCTTTTACTGGTAGGTGTCAATACTTCTTTCCACGCCTGGTTTCCACCAGAACTCGAATCCTTTGCGGTGTTGGAGTTTTTCCCCTCTTTGTTTCTTTTTCTTCTTTGGTGCCTTAGTAAGAACACAGCTGAAGTACTGGGAGCCCAAACTAAACCTGTCTATTACACATGACCTGATTAGACGCCATGGTAATAAGCATTTGAATCTAAAGCTAGATTAGGCAGGGAGCAGTCTGAGGCTGGATTTGCATAGCACACATTCCTTTTCCATAGAACGTGTTGGTAAATCTACTGAAAGTGAATTTAGAAAGCGCTGGCATGCGTCAAGTGCTCCTGTTGATGCATGGGTTTCTCTCCTCACTGTGCACTCAGCTGGGAAAAAAATGCCTGTGACTGCCTGGAAGATGCTTTTTCTCCTCTCCGCCTGCTCTCATGGCTCATGTTGCAGTCAATGAGGATGGGTAGCTCTTGCCAGCCCTCAAAATCTGCATTATTGGTGTTTTGAAAGTTTTTGCCTGGAGAGGCAATTATTTCAGGGTGTTTTCTCTTCCTGTGACAACTCTGGCAGTGGTGGAGTGAATCTGGAATTTTCAGGTACCTAAATCCAATTTGCAGCTTCTTCAAGCTTTCGCTGCAATGTGACAAGGTCTTATGCTGGAAAATGCTGCAAATACTTGTTATCCAAAAGCCATTTAATTTCCTGCCCTGTGGACAGTCATAAGACTATGGATGATCTCAGGGTCAGTTTTGTTTTCAGTTATTTCGTTACCATGTGTTTAGGGCACACAAATTGCAGTCTGGGGCAATGGGATGTGGAGGTTAGACACAAGGGAAATGTTTTTTAATGTTTGGAGCAGTGGGCTAGGCAGCAAACCTGCAGGCTCTCTGTCATATGGAGGGGTTTGAGATGGAGGTTGTGAATTCTGGAGGTTCTGGATGTTCTTGTATCATTGCAGGGAGGGTATGAGCTGGATGTGCTTGTGCAAAGAGCTAAACAGAAAACAGCCTTACCCAGCCCATTCCTGAGGCGACCTCTGAGTGGTGGCAAAATGTAGAGCAGTGTACCTTTGGGTGTCTCAGCAGAGCTGCTCTGGTGAGCCAGCTTGGCTTTGCTGTTTTGCTGTCAGGGCTCTGCTTTATCTACTTTGGGAGCCCAGTGAACATGGCTCGCCCCACTTGAAGCCTTTGCTTGTGTCTCTTGTTAGCTTAGCATGGGCATGAGGAAGCATGAATTGAGCAACAGGGTCATGGCACTGGGTTTCGAGCTTTGCTAGACCTGCTGGGCCCCACTTCATTATCAGCGGTGTTGTCGGGGCTGTGTTGTAAGATCTGACAGTCTGGTGAATGGAAAGCTACAGCCTCGAGTGGCCTCTCTCAGCCAACTCAGTCGCCACCTGATAGAGATGTTTCAGCTTCAAAGCTGCTAAAAGAATAGGGGTGTGTTTCTGGGTATTGGGCATGCATGTATCAGTTCATTTGGATACATGTCCAGAATGAAGATAATCATAGTCATAAAATACTACAAACAGCATTTATTGCAATACCAGCTAGCAAAAAAGAATAAAAGGATGAAACACTTAATACAAAAGAGAATAAAAAGGGTAAAAATACTTAAAACTTAATAAAAGGATACAAAATAGTTGATGCTGCAGCAGTTGCTTCCTGTCACTGATGCTCACTCAAGCAGACAGGCCAGGACTACCATCAGCAGAAGCTGGATGGCATCCATGCTTAGCAGACATCCCTGCAGAGCCAACATGGTCTCGGTGGAAGGGTGAGTGTTGCCCAGCTCCCCATGAGTGTCCCTATTTATCAGCTATAATACCTAGAGCCAGTACGCAGTATAAGGTGATGCCTGAGAGGCAGACAACCACTGCCTATGAATTATATAAGTGGCAACACTCTGCATGCTTTCCTGTTGGGTAGTGGTTGTACCACCCCTGCCCACATTATCTTCCTCCCATCATTAGCTTCCTCACCCCTCTGTATGACCTTCACCATTGTGTTTCCAGGGTATTTGTATCTATATTGAGGAGTGCAGCCAAGTCAGTGAGGAACACAGCCTTGATAATAGAGAACATCTAGTGTTACACAGTTACTTTGTACAATAGTCTGCCTGGTTTCTCAGCATGTTATAGCCACTTTCTCACCCTTCTGTGCTCTATTGATCATCTAAATTAAAAGTACTCTCTTTACTTTCATGGTTTTTCTATAACTTAGCAGGCGGCAAGGCCAGACACGGACTAAAAGAATAATATTTTATTACACTCTAATACAAAGCACTTTCTTACTGGAGAGCTGGTGGAGCTTTGTCAGTCAAATACATCCCCTGAAGCCAGGAAAGGGAGTGATCTTTGTAGGAATGTCACGAAGCACTGATTGCCAGCGGTACCTGAAGTCTTGCCCAGGTGAGATGTGAAGAGCTCTGCAAGACCTATCCAACCCCCAGAACTCAGCAAACTCAAAGAGGTGAAGTTCTCCATCTCTTTCTATTGTGAGTAAACTGGACTGGTGTCGATGGGGAGAAGTACTTTGCTGGCTGGAGCGTGGCTCCAACCCCAAGCAAGAGACCACCTGCAAGGAGTTGTGAGCTTGCATTGTGATTTTAGACCAGCTGGCAGCTCAGCCCCACACAGGCTCTTGTTCACTCTCCTCTGGTGGCGTGTGGAGAATCCAGTGAGAATCAGAAGAGAATCAGAAGAGTTAAAGTTTGAAAACCCTTGAGTTGAGATAAAGACACTTTAACAGTGAAAGCAAAAACTGCATGCACAAGCAAAGCAAAACAAGGAATTCATCAACCACTTCCCATGGGCAGGCAGGTGTTCAGCTGCCCACAAGAAAGCAGGGCTCCATCATGTGTAGTGAGGAATTGGGAAGACAAATGCCATCTCCCCAAACATGCCCCCCAGCTTTATCTGCTAAGCATGACTCCAGATGGTCTGGAATATCCCTTTGGTCAGGTGGGTCAGGTGTCGCGGCTGTGTCCCCTCCCAGCTCCATGTGCATCCCCACGTTCCTTGGTGGTGGGTTGGGGTGAGGAGCAGAAAAGGTCTTGACAGAGCAAGCACTGCTCAGCAAGAACTAAAACATCTCTGAATTAGCAAATTTCCAGCACAAATTAAGAATGCAGCCCCATTCCAGGTACAATGAAGAAAATTACCTGTAGTGCAGCCAAAACCAGTGCAGCTTGGAAAGGGCCAGAAGTGGTTTGAAGGCTCTGGAAGGTGGGCAAAGGGGTGGTGTTCAGCCATGGAGCACCTCTGCTGAGAGCAGCGGGTACAGAGAGGGTGCTGGTGGGTTTGAGGGCATGGTGTGCACCCCAGCAGGAGGGGGTGACATTGTGGCTCTCTGAGCCCATGTCATGCCTGTGGTGGCCTCTGAGAAGGTACATCTGTGCTTGTGGGTTTGTGTGAATTGTGGTTAGTCCCAGATATGTAAACACCCAGTCTGCCCTCCTGCTGCAGATGGGATTAAATTTTTAAAAATCAAACACAGTTATCTTCTCTCAGGGTGTCTGAGCCTCTCAGGATCCCCTTGGGTCACTTTTTCAAAGCAGTTATTCGCAATTGCAAGGCTTTTTTTTTAATGAAAAGGGAGATAATTGTGTAAATATCTACAGGGATGGGAAACTTGTATTGCAAAATGGGTGTAGTGTGAAAATCTGCAAAGATGAGAAATCCACTCTGTATCCCTGGCAGGGAGGTGGCCACTATGCGGTGATATTGCCCCTTCAAGGGGGTTTCCTCACTGAAACCTCTGCTCCAGTGAGGTGGAGAGGCTTATTTTTTAAACAGTGTATAGAGATGGAGTCAGGCAAGATGTCTGGAGGACTAGGGATGTTTTGGATGTCCTGTTTGGAGTTCAGACTATCTGGGGAAAACCAGATTTGGTTAAATCAATGCACAAAGGAAAAAGTAACAATCCTGTGCGTGTACTCAGTGTGTTTAAATTTGGTTTGTATTGATGCTGCTGATGCTGATACTTTCCTGGATTAAGCATTAAAATAGCCTCTATTGATTTTTAAATGCATCCCTTGGGATCTCCACTGGACAGATATTCCCCTCTGGATGCTCCAGCCGGAGAAGAGGGACCTTCCTTTGGTCCATCCCTGACAGCAATGTGTTGGATGACTTAAGTGTGAGTCCTTCCTTGTTCCCTGCCCTCTGTGGGAAGCTGGATAATTAGGCAATTAAAATCATGTGCCTCTATTAAGACAGGTCCTCTGAACTGAAGGTGGTGGATTTGAGCAGCTGTCCTGGAAACTGAAGTCCTGCTGCCCTGTGGCACAGGGTGGTGCAGCTCCGTCCTGGTCAAAGCAGGGCTTGTACCATAAGCTGCACTGTGCTGTATCCACATAAAAACAATACAGTCAAGCCTTCCAATTAATCTGACTGGCTGTGCATGACAATTTTACTTTATTATGTTTAAATGCAAACAGTCCTTCAGTGAAATGTGCTGGAAGTTGCTGGTTTTTTCCCAGGCTGCGTGAGAGCATCATGTTGGAGCTGTTGGGAGGGTGTTGTGCTTGATGTGAGCTCACATACATTGTTTTTTGGTGTTCATCTGCTGAAGCACGGGAAGGTATCAGTGTCATACTGAAAGGAAAGCATCCAGTGGGCCTTTTCTGCCATTAGACATATTTATCAAGGAATTCTCAACCCCAGGTTTGTACTTCAGGGGGAAAAAATCACTCTGGATTAACATCAGAATTTAAAACCTTTAAAAGGAAATCAGCATTGCAGATGAGTAGGCAGTCTGAGAGATCTGACAAGTGTGTTTTGTTTGCTTTGGGCACCTTCTG
The DNA here is from genome assembly GCA_013396695.1 of Sakesphorus luctuosus. Lineage (NCBI taxonomy): Eukaryota > Metazoa > Chordata > Aves > Passeriformes > Thamnophilidae > Sakesphorus > Sakesphorus luctuosus. Next base: position 57,906 of record VWZD01005382.1, read on the forward strand.
GACCACAAGTTCAACGATATCCTGAAGTTTAATGATATTTACCCATCAGAGTCCCTGCTGTGTAGGACTTCTATTTACACAAGTCTCCACCCAGTTTCCATTTTCAAAGAGAAAGAAACCAGCTTGGTACTCACCACAAAATACATAAACACCTGTGGTTCCACTAGCCTCACCTTAGGCATTGATAATGCTAGAAATCTCCAAACACAACCCAAAATGAGCCCTTCAGGACTCAGCCAGTAGCTCATTGTAGCCTTGTTGTGATGGTTGGCCCCATGGCAGATGTTGCTGTGCTGTTGGACTGGAAGCATTTGCTGCTGAGCAACTTGGAAACTCCAGTTTGTGAAGCCAAATTAAGAGGCTTTAAGAGAGGAAAATCCTTCCTGCCTTCCCCCCTCAGTGTTATAGTCGGAGAGCCCATCTCACCCCGGGAATTACTGCTGAAATGGGGAGCAGTGAAATGGAAAGCTCAGCAGTGAGGCTTTGCATACAATAAATCACAGGCACAGCCCAAATATTCATTGGAGGAGCAGAGCTCGAGGCTGGGGGAATGAATAAAAGGAGGAATTAAAATAAAGGAAGGTTGATTGAACTATTGTTCTCCAGGAAAAAGCTAATTGGCAAACAAATATCCTCCTCCAGTGGGAAATAAAACTCCTCTCTCCTCCCTTGCCATGCTGGTGAGTTTGTGTTAACAACATTTGCATCGTCAAAAGGAGTAGTCAGAACTTGTGATAACTGGGCTGGGCTTCACAGCTGGTATTATCACCCTCTGGAGGTGTGTTGTGCTTTACATGAGCGTTTTCCTCAGTTGGGGCCAAAACCAGTGATGGAAACAGATTGGGGCTGGATGGTGTTCATGCTTGTTCCGGGTGATAGGAGCCAGGATGGAAGAGGATGCTCATCCCTGAGTGCTCAGCAGGGCTGTAGGAGCCCCCTGAGCTGCCAAGAGGGTCTTGCATCCTTCCCTCTTGACGGGTGCTGTCCTTGAGGGCTGCCTGGACAAGGCTTGGCATCAGTCAGCCCTGACACCCTCAAAGGATCCCTGAGAGAACAGGCTAAAATGGCAAAGCAGGAGTGTTGTGAGGCTCTTCTGTGAAAGGCTTCAGGCTTTCAGGAGAGCCCCGGGTCGGTACTAATCCATCCCCTCGTGTAACCTCAGCTCTGAAAAGGCCTTCTCTGCCCCTTTGAGCCCCTCCACAATGCAGCACTGACAGCTGCCGCCCCAAAACAAGAGGGGGTGAGGGGAGCACTGGGAGCGAAGGCCCCTCCCACCGCCTTTCCTTTCTGCTGTGTTTTTCTCTGCTGCCTTTTGAAGCCGGGCTGGGGCACGGGGAGGGCAGGGGACTGCCCTAGCATCCTTCCTGAAGAGCCCCCCGCCTTCCTGGGAAGTCTCTTGGACTTCAGCAGTGTTGTGCCTGAGTTACAGGATGCAAATCATTCAGTTCGTGTAAGGGAGCAATACGTGACTTGAAAACTCTTCCTCCCACCACCAACCCACCCAGCTTTTTTGGTTTGCTTCTGAAAAAAAGGTACCACAAATTCTCCTGGCTGCTGGAAAAACAGGCATGTGTGTGTCTGAAGAACTGGGTCATTCAGCACCCTAGTGAGTATTAAGAAATAAATATTTTTTATATAGGTTCTCAAACTGGGTCTTGTGTGTGGTTCCATGCTTGTTGTCCTTGTTCCTGAAATAAATGGCATTTGCTGGAGCTGATCTGCTGGAGCTCCTGTGAGAAGCAATCTATATTGGTTGGGAGGATCTGGCACTCAGTTCTGCTCCAATCAAATTTACCCTTTTAGTGGAGAACTTGTGACCTCCTTTGGTGTTACTGCATCACTCGCAGTCTGTCTGACTGGGAAACTTCCAGCAAGGTTTGTTTTTTAATCCTCAAAAGCTGAACAAAGGTTTTCTCCAGCAGCATCCTCCCTAGATGTGTGCACTGAGCTGTGCACCATGGGGTGTAATGGGCTGCGTGGGGATCTCTGGGCCAGCTCCTGACATGGGAGGATGGATCCTGCAAGCCCTCAGTATCTTCTCCTTCCATCCAACCTTATCTCCACGCCTCGGAACAGACGTGATTCTGCAACACACCATCAACCATCTGCCTGCTCCAGATTTTTGCTGGCTCGCTCCGAGGATTGATTTCAGTTGGAGAGGGTTAAGACAGATCCCGTCTCACCCTGCTGTGTGCCACACTCTTCCCCCTTAATACTGGATTACAGAGTCAACAGCCTGTGTGCTTCCCTTGGCGGGGACCTCACTCGTGTGCTGGAGAGGCGACTGGCAAGCCGGGCTGTGACATTCTCACAGCACAGTGGAGGTTGTGTTTTTCCCTGAATAGCATCAACACCTCCAGGTGGGAGCCCCATGCAGACACACCAAAAAGTCTCTACCAACACTTTTGCTGCTTTTGATAGGTGTGAGTTTTAAGTGGAAAAAGGAGGGCTTTTCTGGCACGTTACAAATTTGTGAAACTATTTTTTCTCCTCACTGGTGAACATATAAATGTTTACTGGCTCTGTGAATAACCTGGTCTGATTTTTGTTCCTGCACCCTGGATGTCACCATCAAGCCCCCAAAGCTCACCTGCCCTTGAGCATAGCAAAAAGTTTTCTTGTGAGACAGCAGGCCCGGCTGTCTGCCTCAGGATGTGACAAATGCCACGATAAAGGGCAAGAATGGAAAGAGGAGGTGACAGGTTTTAGGTGACCATTGGGTTTTTGGTGATGCTGACAGATGGGGCTTTCTGGGAGCACACTGAGGAGCTGTGACCACAGCCAGCTCCAGTCACCATCAGAAGCATTTTTTGGGTATCATGTAGCCTAAGGAAAGTTTGGTGATGCAAACCACTCTTTGTTGGGTTCACAGAGTATAACAGGCTTTCTGGGAAGAGGAAGGAGGACCTGAGGTAATTCAGGATTTGGTGGATGTATTTATAAATCTGTGAAACCCAAGTCTTCAAGATTTGCTTATGCTGAGAATTATGGCTCTTGTGATGTAGTCATGATGACTCAGGATCCTTCTGGCAGCTGCATCATGGGAAGGGTCCTCATCCCCTTTTGTAGCTGCTGTTTTGACGCTAGATGGGTGGAGAAAAGGCAACCATCAGAGTTTAAAACCTTTTAGCCAAGTGTTTTGAGATTTTTGCCCCCTCCTGTTGATATGCAAAGATTTCCACCAAATGCAAGCACTCCCCTCCTGTACAGCCTGAAAACAGCTTGACACTGGAGAAAAGGAGTTTTGGTAATCAGCGTGGGAATTTGTGGCCAAAAATTTAGCCTGGTTGCTTTAAACAGCAACAGCTGTGTTGGGATGCAGCATCATGCTCAGCACAGGGTCTGTGCTGGAGATGCTGGTGATGGGCTCAGGTCCTTTGAGCTTCTGCGCTGGAGGGAAGGTGGCTCCTGCTTAGGGGAAGGCAATCCTGTTTCTGAGCATTTCATCCATGGAAGGGCTCAATGTCAGACTTTCATTTTTTAAACTGAGTAATGCTTAGACACCCCACCCCCCCCTAAAAAGTGTTTCTTTCTGCCAGTTTTGGTGCAAATGTGAAACAGAGCAGCTCTTCTCATTCTTAAGAGCCCAAACGCTGCCACCTGATCAGATGGGCAGAGCACCATTCACCCACTTTGGAGAGCTCACAGTCACAGGACCAAATCAAAGAAGAGGTCAGGTTACTGAGCAGAGCCAAGGAGTGTGCTGGCTGTCTTGGGTTTGTAAGGTGAAAAATAAAGATGTGCCTCGGAAAAGCTTTGATAAATGCACAGCTGACCTGAAAAATGCTGTGGAATCATCCAGTTGTTACTGCTGTGGAGGTCTGGCCGTGACTTGCAGTGGGAGGGAAATAATCTAGAATTGTTTCTTTCAAAAACTTGCTCTGTGGGTTTGATGTGTACCCAGGACTATGTCCTGTGCTGGGTGTTTATATTCATGGGGAGAACCACCGTGGGAGGATGCAGCATTGCTCAGTGGTGGGATGTGACAAGTACAGGGTGCAAAGCGTGGAATGCCAAATTTCTGCCTTCTGCATGTCGTAAAAAGGGATCCAGGACACCAGGCTCTAGCACTTGGGATGACAATGTCTTCCAAAAGTGCTTGCTGAGGCAAATCGCCTCCCAGCCATCACTAGCCAAGATCACTTGGCAAGGATGGAAGAGTTGGAATATTTCCATCAGTCAGGAGCATCCCAGGCTGTGCCAAACTTCTGTGGGGTGGTGGGAGGCAAAGCTTGGGGTGTCCTAAAATGCCAAAATCAGTTGGGGCTGTGCAGAGACGGTCAGTGAGCGCTATTATACTTGCACAAGAACACTCCCTCCTTGTGCAGTGCACTGGAATAAAGCTCCCCGTTGAGAGAGAGTTCACTCAGGAGCTTGCATCCTCATTTTGGGAGGGGATGGGAGGGCAGCCAGCAAAACAACATGCTAATATTCCTGTTTGAGGATTTAGCTCCTGGCTCCTGGGTGGGTTTAGAGGAGGCGGGTGTGAAGGGGAGCGCACACGCTCCTTTGCATGTGTTTGTACCCTTGTTGGGTATTTTTAGGCTGCAGACCTCAATGCTGCAATACCAGTGCTGGCTTCAAACCAGCTTGTTGGGGCATCGGTCACAGACAGGCTTTGGCAACACATTGCTCCACGCAGTTTAATTTAGCTTGCTGAGGAGGCTGTTGAATATGCAAGTGGTAATTGCTGCTCTTCTTCCCTTAAAGCAAAGGCGGAAGCGACACTGGGGTCCAATTTTCTCCTAATGACTGATTTCATTTAAACACTGCTCAGGGCAATGTAGGCTTGATGCCTTTTATTTTTTTTTTAGGGCTAGGGAAAACGAAATTTGTATCTCTCTGCATCACTGAGCCTGTAGCCTGTCTTGCATGAGGACCTCAGTCTCTCGTGGTCACACACATGGGCTAAACTCCTCCTCATCCTCTTCTCCCTGGCTTTCCAGGCTGAGCCCATTACACACGCATTTCCACCCTTGGTTGTGTGAAAGTGAAGTTGTTTGGGAATGATTCAGCCCCACCAGTCCTGCCTTGGGATTTGGGACTTGGCTACAAGTTCCCTCAATGACCCTTTCCCTCCTATCTTCCCTGGGTCTGTACATACAGGGGCAATTAAACTTAATTTATTCTGGCCCGTTCAATAGAAGAGGCCAGAAGGCACCATTAGATCACAATCTGACTCAAATTTATTGATCTAATTAGCGGTCAAAGGTACAAGCAGGAGGTGGGGGCAGGACACTTAACATATGATGCTGTGTAGAACTTGTCCCTTCTGTTCTCCTTAACACAGGCCTCCAGATTGCCAGGGGCTGCTGTTTTTTCTCCTTGAATAACCAATTTCTGTAGGATTTGCAAAGGAGAAGAAGGCTGTGTAGCTGGACTTTGTTCTGACGATGCAATCTGCGCTGTCTGCAGCTCCCAATGACCTGCCAGGGAGCTGTGTTTTGATTTTGATCCATCATGTCAATGAATATTCATCAGCCTTCTGAAGGTTTAATGCTATTTGCCTGGTAGCTAACATATTCTCTCTCTAACCTTTTTTTAGCCTTGATTGCTAATAACCTACAGCCCACTCAGTCTACATTATAGGGTGGTGGTTTGGTTTTTTAAATTGTTTATAGATGAAAATGAGGAACCTCAATAGCTCCAGAGCTGGAAGCAGCTCAAAAATACCTTGTCTTGGTTGCTACATGACTGTCTGCTTCAAAACCCAAAATAAAACCTTGTCTTTTGGTCTGTCATTCAAACTCCTCATAGAACATTGTCAGGAGCGTGTATCTCTGAAGAGCAGGTGTTGTTCTGATAAAAGCTTTCCATACGGTTTTGTAATCCCAAATCAGAGCCTGTATCAAGCAGCAGGTTTCAAGGACAAAGTTGACGTGATATTGAAAAGGGGATGGAAAATGCTCCATGGAAGAGGAGAAATGGGTCTCTTTGCTCCAGACCAGCTGCAGGAGGAGGAGCAGGCCCTGCTTTGGGAATAGTGTGGCTGTCCCCATGGACTTGGAATCACCAAGTAACTGAACTTTTCAGAGCTGAGGACATGTGGGTTGGTACAGAGCTCCTGTGCCAGCCACAAAATGCTGTGCAGCCACCAGCATGTCCCTTTGTGCCCTGCCCCTTGTGGCTCTTTAAAACCCAAACCTGCAATGTCTTCCTCCACATTGGAGGGAAAGAGATGTGTGTGCCTTTGGTTTTTCATTTCTCTTCTTTAAGAAAGAAACTCCCAATCAGGTCCCAAAACCCTCCTGACACCGAAGGGATGCCAGCAGGCTGCTAATGGATTTGTTGCGGTGCTGCCTGCCGGGGAGCTGTGATGAGAGAGCTTTCATGGCAGCTGAAATTCCTCCAGGCTGTGTATTTCTACATCCAAGATGCAAAAATGTGAAATGAGATTTGGGGCCCTTCAGGAAGGGGGACCCTCTGGACTGGGCACAGAGCAGTTGCACAGCCTGGGATTATCCTGCATGAAGGCCCAGTAGCTGTTTCCCATCGTTCGTGGCTCAGCAGATGATTACACCATGTGCTAAAAATGTGCCATTGAGATGATTTCAAGAGTTGGATCCTCTGTTAAAGTACTGTGGGTAGAGCCTGAATTTTCTGCAAGGTCCCTGTTTTGAGAGGGCAGTGTTTGCCATGCTATGGTGGTGCAGGGTCTGCCCCTGGGTCTGCCCCCAGCCCTGGCTCTTCACAGGGCACAGCAGCTGTTTATTTGGGTGTATAAATCCACAGCTGGAGGGAATGGTTAGCTCAGGGGAGATCAGACACTCTTCTCCAAATGCTGACCTTTTTTCCCCCGTCTCTTCATTTCTGTGTTAATAAACCTGAGTCATCCATATTTCAACCTTCTGCATTAACTTTGGCTGTTTGTCCTGTCTCTTAACAACTCAGCATCTTGTTTAGCAGAGATAATATGTGGGTGTGTAACTTTGTAAGACAAATGTTTAGGCTTTTCAAAAATTCCCTACTTTGCTGGTTGATTTGTCTCATTAGGGTGTTTCTCCGCCGTCCTCATTCCTTGTAGGTGGCCCTCCTTTTGTGTTGTTGACTTGAGAGTCCCAGTTTTGGGGCAGTATTTGCCTGGTCCTTGCTGTTATCAGTCAGTCAAGACATGTGACTCCTGCCCTGAGCTTTGCTCCCAACCTGGGTTTCAGAAATCAGCAAAACCCAAGCGTCCACTGGCGCGAGCGATGCCCGACGTCAGCACTGCATAGGAAAATCTGAGCTACCGGCACTGTGTGATTTTTATCAGCTGAAGTTGCGTCTTGTAAATATTTACTGGAATTTCAAGTAGGGCTTATCTAATTAAAGCCAAGTAAAACTTTCCACGAAGAAGAGCCACATTACTGGTGGCTGCTGTTTTAGGGACATGTTTAAGAGCTGAGGGTTGCATGCAGGATATTTTCTCAACTCTGCTGCTGTCTGTGGCTCAGGGCATCCTGAGCCTCATGAGGTCTCCAAGGACCAAGTCACCTGTGGTAGAAAGCTGGTGGCCCCAAATACATCCAGCTGTTCCTGGCAGCAGCCTCCTAAATTTGCCATCCTGCTGGAATGAGAGGGTATGAGGTGGGCATATGAGGCAGGAACTGGCCTGGCTGCCATGGCATGGGGAGGTTGGTGCAGATCTGGTGGGAATGGGAGCAGCAGTTTAAGTCCAGGACTCCTCATCCCACGGGGACAGTGGCGTGACCCTCCTGCTGCTGCCAGCTCTGGCACAAGGCGAAGCAAATGCATCTTTTTAATTCACATGGTCGTCAAGGTTGCCAGGACTGTAAACGTCAAATCTGAGCAGAAATATTTGGCACGAAAACTGTCTCTGCTCTTCTGCTCCGTGCGGAGCGCGTGGGTGGCTCAATTCCTCCTCCCCTCCGCGGGACGGGAGCGCAGCACTCCGGGGCGGCTGCTTGAGCCTCCTCTCTTCTCTTCCCTGCAGGATCTAGTGCCCAGGAGGGAGGGACGCAGAGGATTTTGGCCATGGCTCCGAGGAAGAGGAGCAGTCGGGGGATCTCCTTCATCTTCTGCTGCTTCCGCAGCAGCGACCACCCTGAGATCACATACCGGCTGCGCAATGACAGCAGCTTCGCCCTGCAGACCATGGAGCCCTCGCTGCCCATGCCACCAGTGGAAGAGCTGGATGCCATGTTCACCGAGCTGGTGGTAAGTAGGATACTTTTTGCTTCTAGGTTTAGTTTTTTTCCCTCTTTCCCCCGACTCCCATCTTTGCAGTCTCCCTAGCCTTGGTTTGGAGTTCTCAGGCAAACTTTGGCATGAAGGGAGTGTCAGGGGATGCTGCTGCAAGCAGTTTTTTGCTGAACCTTGAGCTCTGCTCCTCCTTAAAGTCCTGCCTGTTTGAGGTGGTTTTTCTTTCTCATTAGAAGCCTTAATTTCTTAGAGCAGGGGTTTGAGCTTTAATGAGGGTAGTCCAAGGTGGTAACGCAGATTGTCCTCTGTAGGTGCAAAGTGATTTTACTTGCTGGGCACTCAGCTTTGCAGAAATCCTCAGGCGCAGGCTAAATTGAGATGTGGAAAGTCGGGATATCGTTTCTTTATCCTGCAGTCCAAAAAACTTGGAAAAACATGGATTAAGAAAAAAATTGACAGCCAAAATACCTTTAAGTTCCTCTAAGTTAAAACATTTTGGTGTGATATGCTGGATGATACTCTACTTTGAGTTGATTCAGCAGTGAAATGGGGTTTTCCTGTGGTGCTGGGATGCATAGAGGGAGCTGGGAGTCATGACGCTGGTTGGTCACACCTGATGGCACATCCCATCAGATGCTCAGCAGCATGGTTCTAGTGAGCCAGGCCCCTTGGTAGAGGAGAGTTCCAAGTTGTATTATAAAAGCTGGTTTTGCCCAGACACCCTTCTCCGTGGGCAGGATGAGATGCCTGGCAGACCAGAACACCAACACAGCATGATGGGAATGAAGGAGGATTCTTCTTGAAGGAGCCCTGCAAACTGCCACTGGTCAGGTTGGGTTTGTTCAGGTTGAGTGACTGCCTCTGTCCCATCTTATTCTCCACTGGTAACTTGGCTGAATCAGGTTTTCCTGGGGAAATTCTTTCCCATGGATCACTCTCCCCATGCCCCAGCCAAAGGCTTGTTGGGCTGTGGCTTGGTGTCACCAGCCATGCTGAAGCAGGCATCTGTGGAGGTTCACGTGCTGGAGCTCCACCAAGCCTGTGGCACCTCATCTCAGCTCAGGATTGTCAAAGTAACTCCCCTAAATTCATCCAGATGCTTTGTGCAGTGGCAATGCTGCAGGGAAATCACTGAGTGGAGTGAGGCAGAAGCCCTGCAGTCCCAGCAGAAACCAGTGCAACCTGGGGCATGCACTGGTGTGCCCCTTCTGCTCTCCAGCCCTTGCTCTGTGCTGCTGGAATTTTTACTTTTTTTCCCCCCAGCCAAGGGTGAGAAAAAGGTTTGGAGGCAGCTGGTGCTCCAGGACTTGGTGGCAGCAGGAGCCACGCTGGCTCTCTGAGGACTGAAGTCATATGGGGAGAGGGACAGTGGGTACCCACTGTGCTCCCTTGCAAACAGTTGCAAGCCCCTGGCTCCCCAAAAAACCCATCAGGCAGATTTTGACCCAAGCCAGCACCAGGTGTGAGGGAGGGTGAAGCCAAGCTCTGCCCCTTGGGCACAAGAGGGCAGATTCCCATTTAGGGGAGTGAAGTTGCAAATCCCCTCTCCTTACAACAGCTCCTTCTTGCTCTCAGTAACCTGTTGGTGTCTGGTATTAAATTTCGGCATTAGTTAAATGGTTTGGAAGGCATCCCACTGTTCCTGTATAAACCCACTGTGTAACATTTGGATGAGAGACAGAGAAAGCACTCAGAGGTGCTGGGCTGATCTTTATGCCTGTGGGAACCCTGTTCCACCCGGCCTGTCATGCTCGGCCATCCGGGGTGGGATGGCTTGTGCCTGCTCTGTGGGTCTAAGGCTCGCTCCAAAGTCCTTAGTTGTCTCAGTCAATCGGGTTGAGGGAAGTCAAAGCAGTCTGAGGGGATTCTGAGGCTTTGCCAGCCGGAGCTGGTCCTTGGCCAACTCTTCCCTTGAAGCTTAATAGTGACATTTCTGCCCCATTTGTTCCCTTTAGGGACTTTGAGTGGCAGGGATGGAGGATATCAGGCCTGAGATGTAGGGGATCACTGGGGACATGGCAGCAGAGGGTTTGGTCACTTGGATGGACAATGGTCCCACAGACACCAACAACAGAAGTGGGATCCTTGTTCTTCAAATTCCAGCCTGCTGCTTACTCAAAGGGAAAAACTGCTTTCTTTTTGGAACCATCCTGTAAAATACTCTGTAGGCTTTGTGTGTTTTTAAGTGTGCCTGTTCATCTGAGGCAGGAAACATCCATAGCATGAAAAATTGGTGATTGTCCAGTGCCAGCGGCAGGGAATGAGGGCCTGAGCTGCAGAGGGACGTGGAGCAGCTGTGACTCCAAGGTCAGCTAAAGGCTCAGGCGGCTCTCCTGGTGTCTGTTTTTTGACCTGCTTTATGTTAGATGGACACTTAGGATTTTAATTAGAATAGATAAATAGAATAGTTGAGGGGTTATTCTGTGGCTGTGGAAGTGTTTTTCAGGAGGAACAAGAAGGAAATGGGATTTTTTTGCTTTGTCTTTCTGGTTTTTTTAGTTTGTTTTGTTTGTTTGTTAGTTGGTTTTAGTTTTTTCTTTTTTTGCCTGGGCAATATGTAGCAATTAACCTGTAAGAAGTGTCTGATCTTCATCCCAGGCTGCAGGGATGATGCTCTCTGTCCCAGCCATACAGATGCAGCAGTCTGGGGCTTTTCCCTGGCCTGGGTCAGATGCAGATGTTGTTGCTGTGGTCAATGACTGATCACCGCTTCCTCCCAGAGGACCCTTTTCCCTTTCCCTCCCTTTCTCCCCTGACTGGGCTGAATGGGTTTTGTTGGAGTATTGTTGGGATGTCGCTCAAGCAGGCACCGGGACTGTCTGAAAGGCTTTCCTTTGTCCGCTGTCCTGCCGGGGCTCCGGCCAGGCTCAGCCACCCAAGGAGGAGCAGGTGCTGGCAGAGAGGCACAAACAAAAGCGGGGTATTTCAGCAAGATTTTCTGATTTGCAACTCCTTTGGCTGGGACAAGGCTTTATGATTTCGTGCAGCTTTCCTTGCATTGACACTGGTGTGTCCTGCCAGCTCAGGTTGGCAGTGTATGCTTCCTTGTGCACAGGTGTTACACCTGCCAGGCAGCATCCATTGGATTTGAGGAGTTTCAGGAGCCTTCAGTCCTCCTGTAGGGTACATCAGGAGGGTCGCTGTGCTGTGGGGCTGCTCAGCCCTGGTGATGAAGAAATCTGGGGTTGCACGAACTGCCTGCGAACCAAGGAAACAAAGCTGTGCCATCTGCCACAGCTTCTTTCAAGAGGCTCCTGCGTATCCAGGCTAACAATACAGCATTTCTTCAAAGGCTGAAATCTTGCTTGCACGCTCAGAGAAAGCACTTGCAAAGCTCCGCATAATGGAGCCATATGGTAGATCTTGCCGTAACAATCCTCCCTATTTTCCAACACCAACTAGACTTTCCACCAGATGGGTAAATGACTGATGTCCTTTATATCTGCTTAACACTCCTTGTCACTCCGAGGTTTGTAATGAAATGCTCTGTGTGTGGTGGTGTGCATTGGCCCCGTGGGACTTGCACTGGGCAGGGGGGTGGGATGGCTTGGTTTGGAGAGGGTGCAGGAGTCCCAGCATGACCCAGGACACCTCGCTGGCTCTCTTCACAGTGGGGTGGGTCACAGTGGCATCTCCATCCCAGCAATATGAGAGCGATGCTCCAGTGACTCCTCAGATAGCTTGGATGCTTGGAGGAACTGCTGAGTCTGGTGTGCCCCTGGAGCACAAGGGTCTGCCTCTCCCTGCCTGGTCTCACACCTTGCTCCCAGCCTGAATCCCTGCTGGCAGAGGGATGGGGTCAGAGGAGATGCTGCCCTAGACGGTCCTTACGGCTTGTCCTTTCCAGGTTTTGAGGAAATTCTATTTACTGCTCCTGATGGGGCATCTCAGACTTTTCACCTCAGACTTAGTGATACGGAAGAAATGAGAGCAACCTTCATCTAGCCCTGCTTTCCACCCATGATGTGCAGCAGCCCATTTTTAGCCTGTGAAACCAGAGCAGGTAACCTTCCCTGTGTCCCTCCACCCAGACTCCAGCAGCTGACAAGTTTTCAGAGACCTGGAGAGGTGAGTCCAGGAGGTAAGGGGCTGTGCAGTGTCCTTGGCCCCCTGGGCTCAGGATGGGAGCATACCCTTGCTCACTGATGTTTTCTAGTATCTGCTGGAGGGGAGATACTCACACACGGTCTCCAAATTGCTGGGCTTCATGCCTTCCCCTCCTGCAGTATGGAAAGCTGCTTTATGAAGTAGTGGAAACTTGGGAGCCTGAGGAACAATAAAAAGGTCTCTGGCAGCTTATAAGATTTATCACAGCATTTGTTTTGCTGTACTTGGGGCAACTAATGGATTTCATCCTCGCTGCTCTCTGGATGCTATCAGTTGGGAGATAGTTATGAAATAGCATCCCCTGTCAGAGACATAATTCTGTTGCCTTTGAAATGCTTCGTGGTGGGCAATGGGTCTGTGGCTCACCACGTGCAGTGCTTGGGTAGAATGCTACACAAATAACTGTCCCATGGAGCCATGCCATCCCTTCCTCTTGGCATGCCATTTTATATGCTGCTTAAACAGGGAGCAGGGAACAGCCCCAGTGTGAGGAGAAAGTGGTGGTGCAGTCAGTGTGAGCGTTGTTATGTGTCAGTAGCAGCACCAGCTTGGGAACTTGTTGCTAGAGATATCCAGTTGTACTCAGGAACTTCAGTAATGTGCGTTTCACCCGATTTCTAATCCAATAAGGAGAAAGTATGAGCTTTTGGGCCTTGCAAAACAACACGGCTTTTAAGTAGCAGCTGAGGGATCAGCTGCAAAGCCAAGCTTTGCATTTCATGCTTGCAGGTCAGCTGTTGTGTTTTGCTGCCTGGTCCTTGCAGCATTAAGGACTTGGGGATTTTGAGAACCATTTAATGGTGACCAAAGCCATTTCTCCTATATCTGCAAAGAAAACAATTGTGGTTGGTACTCAGAAAAAATTACAATTGCAGTAGCCCTTTAGTCCTGGGGAAACCACCCCTTTCTGCAGAGTCTGTCCAGAGCCAGACACTCAGTGTGGGGCTCCTGACCCCATCCCACTGCTGTCTCCCAAAACCAAGCTCCCTTGGCTTATGAATCACTTTTCAGGAGGAAAACCAAATGATTGGGTAATGGCTGCTTATAAATTCACTCTGCAGGGACCGTGTGCCATACAGACACTTTTACTGGGCTGCCCAGGTTCTGCTCTTTAGATGTGAACAGCCTGGACCTGCCATGCTCCCATCCCAGCCCACTGCTTGCGGCACTTGTTTTCATCACTTCGTGGTGTTAACACCCTCAACGATAATCTCTTAAACGTATGTTTTGATAGGTAAGCATCTGATAGAGAAGTCACACACCTACTCAGTGAGAAAATAAGGGTTTTCTGCCTACACACGTTCCCCGAACCCGAGTGAAGCAATCCACCGAGGAACACTGTATTTCGGCTGAAACGCTCCTGTAATTGCACTATCTGTTACAGCTACAAACTAATGTGGGGGTTTGCCCAAAAACCATCTTGTTCCCAACTCATAACTTCACAAAGGAGCCATGTTATAGCACAATGCGAAGCCCAGATGTAGGTAGAGGGCACATAAGGAACACCTTTGTTTCCAGGAGAAGTACAACTGAAGTGGAAAAATTACATGGTCTACCTGCTAAATGCTTTCCACTTTGCACTTCGTAAAAGAGGAGGCCACATCCCTGGGAGATGCCTGGGCAGCTCGTTCTGTAACGCATCGGTGACCTTAATTGGGGCATTTTAGGTTTTTGGCTTGCACTTGCTCCAAGTACTTCTGGCACAGGTCACCATGGAGGGTCCCAGCCTCTTTGGATGGGGAATTTGCTCCAGCAGCATTCTTCTTCCTGACTGCTCAATGGTTGATGGTGTTGCTGGAGTTGCAAGCAGGATTGAGCAGCACATGATTTGTGCTTTATCACCAACCTTAGCTGGAAGTGTTCTTGCTGGGAATAGTCTGTGCCTGCCTTGTATCCCTTTGCAGATACAAGTGGAATCTGTTCCTGCTGCTGTAATAGCTGGTGCTGGCAGAGTCTGGATGTTCCTCAGCATGGGAAGATCACCAAGGTCAGCTTTTGGCAGCTGAGGCCTTCCATGGCCCTGAAGGCAGGATCCTGCCTGAGCCTGCAGTGATCCTAATTCCCATCAACTCCAGTGTTCAGGTCCATACTCTTATTTACAGGGATCAGCTTCCCTTCCCCAATAACACCCAACGTCTACAAAACAATCTGATGCCTGCTTTGTGCTAGGCATCGTGCTGGATGCCAGACCTTGAAATCATAGAAATCACAAAATTGTTTGAGTTGGAAGGTACCTTAAAGATCATCTCATTCCACCCCCCGTGCCATGGACAGGGACACCTTCTGCTAGACCAGGTTGCTCCAAGTCTCATCCATCCTTGGTCAGAAATCAGCTCTTCACATGATGCCTCTGCTTTGGACCTGAGTAAATTCTTTAAAATGGCTTTAGGATGCCAGGTGAGACTAAAGCCAGGGCTGTGGGGAAATAAGGACCACTTGTCCCACCCAGGCCATATGTGTGCAAGGAGTCAATTTCCATCTTCCACCGCTCATCAGCATCAGGCTGTAGCTGGTTTCTGCTTCCCATGGCTGCATCCTTAAGGTCCCATGCACAAAGTGGTACATCATGGGAAACTTTGAGGTTCAAGTTGACCTGGGGCTTTGCAGCCTCTAATTTCCATCCAGCTCCTTTTTGAAGCCCTTTCCAGGACGTTATCTGGGCAAAACTTGGCACAGTGTAGCCTCAAACCAACCATGCACAGCTTTCCTACATGAGCATCCCTGTCAGACAGGGGACATCTGAAGCCACACTTGATCTGCTGACTAGACTGCCAGTTTCAGTAGCTATCAGGAATGCCAGCAGCAGAGACAGGATCTAAATCTGACTGAAAAGGGAGCTGCTGCCTTGGTTCTGTGAATAGGTGACAAATTTGCATCTGAAATCTGGTTTAATTGACAGCTCTGTGCTTTATTACAGTAAGAAGTGCATCCACCAAAGGAAAATCATCCCCACCTCTGGCTGATTTGATTTATTACACTTTAGGTATCACAATAGTGCATAATGGGCTGATACACATCTTTTTTTGTTGTTGTTTTCAGGGTTTAGTTACAATTGTGTGGAAAAAGTGCACTGGTGATGCACCTGCAGGGCTTCTAGATCTGAGAGTTCTCTGCAGGGTAAAACTACACAGATCAATAACTCAGGCTGGAAAAGTATCCTGGGTTAATTAAAATGAGAGAAAGGTTTTCCAGATGAGGTCAGTGGAAAGGTCAGAGGAGGTCAAGCTCAATAAATAAAGTGAAAAAAAAAGAGCATATATGAGGTTATAGATGTATATCACAACAAAAAAAGAATGAGAAACCTAAGTAGGAACTTCTCTTAAAATACACTAGTGTTAAAATATAACCACCTTTAAAACCTCTAGCCTATTAAAACAATTAATTGAATTAAATAATATTAAAACATTACATGCTGTCTGCCTCAGATGTGTGAACTGATGGGAGCATGAACCAACTGCACTTTGAGTTTATTGAAGAGCTAAATCAGCTATTGGTGGCCATAATCTTTCTGCACAAGAAGGAAGGAATACATTTTTTATTTATGTCTGTCCAGTGCTTTCAGGTCAATAACTGAGCAGGGTGGATTTCTCCAATCTGGGACTAAAAATTGAATGTGGAAAGAGGTTGACTAGGCATAAGCACTTTGAAGTGCTTCCATGTTATTTATTCCTTGTTGCTGCTGCTCGTTCCCTTGCTGTAAGCAATTTCCTTTATTCAGGAAATTCATTACATGGTAAAGGCAAAATGAATAATAATCTTCTATCTGTTCTGCTTATTCATTAAGAAATATGAATAGTTGATTTTTGTTCATGTTCTGTAATTGCAGCTGCAGGTTCTCGTGGGTAAATTAAAAATACACAGCGATAATATTAGCAGGGGTTCGTTTGTCTGAGGGGTTGTTTCTAAGCTCTAGTGCTAGGGAAGAGGCATTTTTATTACTAATACTAAAAATAAAAGTCTTTTTTTTAAAAAAACTGAGATAAATCTGCATATACTGAGGATTCAAATTGCCTAAATAAAGCTGCAGCCAGAGGAGCTCCTCCTGTGGCACAGGATGCGTGTGAAGGCGGATGCTCGTATGCACTGTGACAGCCACTGATTAGTATGTCTTAACTTTTTCAAGAGAACAGCTTAAAAATAAAATAACGAGCTAAGTAGTGTGGGTTCTGAGGTTTGCTTTGTGCCAGTTGCAGGGCTGGCAGGGGCAGGAAGGCAGCTGCTCCACCGGCCGTGCAGGCAGTGCTGTCCCACAGCAGAAGAAGATTAGACGTGGAATGGGGGGGAAAATGCTGATGGCCATTTCCCTTGACACCACAGCGTCCTGGGATAAATCAAATTGATGAACTTGGAGAAGAATGCCTGGAAGAGAGTGAAAAAGTGATATGACCCCTGAGAAAGGAAGCCAGTGCAGGCTTCAACAGCCCATTATTTATTGACTTTTTAATTCCCATGCTGGACCAGTTAATGCCAAATGTTGCCAAAAAGTTCTCACTTGTTTTTCTTTTTCTTTCCATTTTTCTCTTTTTAGAACAGTCTTGGATCTCTCAGGCTTTAATTGATGATGCAGGAGATCCTGCTTTTACATGCTGTGATCTTTCAGAAGTTTCTAAACTCAGTGCATCCATCTATCAGGAGTAAATTCACTTGCTCTTTATTATGTTGGTTATTTACTGACCCAGTGATGTCTTTCTGTACATGTGTGTGTATATATGTACACAGTATGTATATGTAAACCCAGAGAGAGAGAAGTTCTGGATGCCCCATTCCAAGGAGTGTTCAAAGCCAGGCTGGATGGGGCTTGGAGCAACCTGGTCTAGTGGGTGGCTTAAAAATAACTGATCTTTAAGGTACCTTTCAACACAAGCTTTTCTATGATTCTATTATTCTTTATGCATATATGTATATGTATTTATAAGCCCAGAACAAGCCAGCAAATTTTATTAATCATTATTTCAATTACAGCAGTGGATGACCCTCCCTCTCCTCTATGTACTATGGATACAGAATTTATCAGCCAGAAAGGTTCATTAGATTTAAAAGTTTTTCATCTTTTTTCCTACAACCTCTCAAGATATTTTGGGGTTGCACACCCATGTCTAAGGAGTTGTCCCATATTTAATCTTTGCTCTCCAGCTGCTTCTTACAGAGTGTTTGGTGGCCCAAAGGACCTGTGGGATGTAGGGGAAAAACAAAAAACCCTTGATGGTCACTCTGGGGTGTTGCGAACATGTGTGGGCAGCACTTGGGCTCACTCAGCTCCAAGAGCCCCTCCTGGAGGTTGTTTCTGAAGTCCTGGAGTTCATTTCTGAAGTCAAGAGATTTGCAGCATCCTGCTGGGTTCCTGCTGTTGCCCTGATTAAAGTCACCTGTGGGAGATGTTCATTAAAACATCCACCATGGCATGAGTGAACTGGCAGGGACAGGAGTGTGCACTGAGGACTGTGCTGAGTCTGGGGCTGGACTTGATGCTCTTTCTGATGGAAGGGTTAAACATTTCTTCCAGTGGCAGTGCCTCGCTTTTTGGTTTGATCTGGCATTGCCAGGAGGTGGTGGGAGACTATGGTGGCTGCAAACTAGAGGGGTGGTGGTGTCTCCCTCTTTGGAGATACTCAAAAGCCATCTGTACATGGTCCTGGGCAATGGCTCTGTTGGCCTTGCTTGATCAGGCCCTCAGGCCAGAGGACCTCCAATGACCCTGAGCTCCCAGTTGCCAGCTCAGGGAGGGACAGACCATTGGAACATCTGCCTCTTAATGCCACTGTGTGTCCTGCAGGGGAAAAGCATAGACCACTTGATGGGAACTTGTTTAGCCCGTGGAATTGTGCTCACAGCATGCTGAGCTAAGCCACACGTTTCTAAGGTAGCTTTAGGAGAATGGTGTGGGATCATCTTCAGTTTAGCTCAGAGAGGGGGGCAGGTTTTCCTGGCTGGAACAGAAAGCTGTCAGCAAAACAAACTGCATGGAACTGTTGTACCTCCTAGAAATAGCAAATACACACAGAGACTCAAAGCTCCCCTATGAGATTTTTTAAAAAACTTATTCAAATGAAGATTTAATGTGGAAACATGTTTCCTGATGTAAAGGTGAATAGTTTAACTGTATGGGATGAATATTTAAGAGTAGTGTATTTCTTTCCAATAAAAACACTCTGGGCAGAGACTTCCTTTTGGTAGCAAAATGAGGCTCTTATTTTATTTGCCTTTGACCGGATTCCAAAAAAATACTTAAAATAGTGAGGTTGGCAGATCCTGACTTGGGAGGCAGCCAGGTGGAAGGGGCAGAGCTGTGCAAGGTGAGGCTGAAGTGAGGGCCGTGAGGGTGATGGACACCAACCCAATGGTTATAGTCTCACTCTTCAACAGCTGCCAATGTCTCACACTGTAGAGGGAGTGCATGGATTGCAAATGGCCCATAAAATGAATTGCCATTTAGAATCACCTAATTATTGAGCTTGTGAGTATTAATTGAAGGCACATATGGGTTTTAGGTTCTGCATAGCTTCTGTCATGCTACAGCTCCACTGTGCAATTGTTAAAGGCTTCATTGGAGCTGCACTTGTACGGTGGGCTGTGAGCCCCCAGAAAACAGCTGATGTTCCTGTCCTCTCTTGGTATTTTGGAGTTTGAAGGGCAGTTTCTGAGCAGCCTGCTTGGGGCCAAGGAGCATTGAGATAAACATCAGTGAGCATAAGCAAGGGGCTGGAGGTGGCTGCAGGAATCCCCATGCACGTAAAACCAGCAAGGACCTGACTCTGGATGGCTGAGTCAGTGTTACGGCTCAGAATAACAGTTATTAGTCACTGTTTGGTTATGAGGATTTTCATATTCACTGTGTGCCATGTAGTATTTATTTAAACACCTCTCCCAAGCATCCTGCAAGATATCATTAGGTAGGTGTTGTTGAGTGATGCAGGGCTGCGATGACTGAACATGTTAGAGCTGGGGCACAATGAAATGTACTGTGTGAGACTCAGAAGCGTTTCTGCACCTTTTTTGGATGTGTTTGCACGTTGTCATGTACCCATACCTAATATGTTCTTCTGCTTTGTCCCTTCTTGCTCCTGCTTAGGCTTCAGCTGAATTTAAATTGTTTTTTCCCTTGGTTAATAAATCTTTGCATTTGCTCAAGTTGTGATTTTAGAGTATGGGTATTTTGAAAGTTTTGATAAATATTTTCCTAAGGACACATGTACAGATGTGTGTGATTGTGCTTTCATGCCTGATCATCAGATTAAGGTGGCCAGAGAGTGGGATCAAAATGGAAGCACTTTCCTGCACTCACTCAAACCTTCACCACAGACATGAATATTCATCAGGAGACACTTGTCCTCTCCAACACTCCCAGATTTACTTTTCCAGTGAGATGAATTTTGGCTGGGTCCTTGTGTGGGTGTCAGCCTTTTGGCCACCTTTAAACATGTAGAAAAGAGCCAGGTTGTGTGGGGCTCTGAGCAACCTGGTCTAGTGGGTGGTATCCCTGCGCACATGGGGGATGTTGGAACAAGATGATTTCTAAGGTCTCTTCCAACCCAAAACCATTCTGTGATTTCTGTGAACTGGGGCTGAAGCAGAGTTTGGATGGCTGACCAGCTTGTAGCCTGAGGAGACAACAGTGTAGGATATCAGATACAGTTTTGATTTTGAGGCATTGAAGGCTGATGAGACTTGCCCGAGGCTGGGGCAGAGGTTGGTTCATTGATACAAATCTCTGTGTAACAACATGAGGTTTGAAAACAGCACTTGCTGGAGGAGTCCCCAACCCAGGTTCACCTCCTTTGTCCAGGAGGATGAGGTGTATCTCATACTGGGCTCATGTTTTCCCAGTCCTTGCTTTTTTCACAGTCTCTATTGCAGCAGCATGTTTCTTTCTGTTAGAAGGGTGTCTTCCAAGTCTGCTTCCAAAGCTCCACCAGCATCAGCTCTGTGCAGCACAGTGGTTTTGAAGAGTCAGTCAATATGGGGGGGGAAGTTAAGGAAGAGGCAGAGCTTCTCCATGAATGCACAATGGAAAAAGCTCTACACCACCTTTCCTTTTGAGGAGTGATTTCATCAAGAAATGAAATCAATACCTGCAGTGGATATGTAAGCCTTCCTGAGATGTTGCAGCCCTCCCTCACTGTGTGTTATGCTGGCTCTGGGTTTAGATTACAAGGTATCTGAAGGTTCCCTTCCCTGGCTACTGTGTGCAATATGAGCTTGGATTAGATCAGCTGAATTTCTTGATGGCCTGTGGGCTTGCTGATTCAGGGGCCCATCTTTCCCCAGAGGCGTCCTGCTCAGCCTTCCCCAAATGGGGCTTTGATGGAAGTACAGGACCTACCAGCTTTAGCTGATAAGTGTTATTGTTCAGTCAGGGAAACTTTAACAGGTCTCCATGTGGTTCTTTTTAGTTGCTGGAATTAAAAGTGTAATTTTTAATGGGAATCCTCTTACTTGAATCCACTGTATTTGTGTGATGAGTTGGCTGGAGGCCATGGCAAGGCTCTCCTCTGCTCTTCTGCAGCATCTCCAGTATCTCACTGCTGCCCCAAAACCCCTCCAGCATGAGGTTTGTCATCAATAGTGGTGATTTTAAGAGACATCCATGGTTTAAAGATCAATGTTGGCTTTAGCAACAAGCCTCTCAACCCTGCCTGAATGTTTTATTTAGTTCCCTGATAAAAGCTTTGACCTACATCTAGCACCAGGAAGCGATGAGGCTTTGATAATACTTGGGCATCCCGGCGGAGGGCACGCTGCTAACCAAGCCTCCAAGCTGAAAATGGATGTGCCCTTTAAAACAACATCAGATAAACCAATAATGGCTTCAGTCAGTAAACAGCTTTATCTCTGCCAGGCAGTACGTGATCCAGTTTTGATGGAGAGAATGTACCCCTTTATGAACTGTAGGTATTAGGAAAAGAGCTTTCTATTTTTAGTTATAGGAAAACAAAGCAAAAGCCAAAACACCTGCAGATTTTGATGATATGAGTGTGTCAGCAATGGAAATGGACTGGACCACTTGGGGTGAGGTGCTCAGTGAAGCAGTGAGGGTCAAACAGAAAGGTCTTGTTTGAATTTTTCTTTGCTCTGAGTGTGTTAGATGGGGTCAGTCACCTGGAGTCTCAGTCGACTGTGTGAAACAGCCTTGTGGGCAGCTGTGATGCTTTGGGGATGTCCTTTCCAAAACATTTGTAGCCTTTAAAAGCAATTAAGGCGATTCCTGGGAGGAACAAGGCAGGGAAGTTTGCAGCCCCATCCTCCCAGTAGCCCATAGTCAGGGGAAGGTCAGCAACAGCTGAGGATGAGAATTGGCCTCATTGCCCTGACAAACCAAGAGTCACAGCACGATGCTGTGGGATCACTGCTGCACCGTGGTGTGGACCCACGCTGATTTACATTGCTTATCTGGGGGTTTGTATCTGTGCTGTGACTCCTTTGTGTGCTCGTGTTACATGTTTTGTGGGTTTTTTTCTTTTTCAGGATGAGCTGGACCTCACAGACAAGCACAGAGAGGCGATGTTTGCGCTGCCAGCAGAGAAGAAGTGGCAGATCTACTGCAGCAAGAAAAAAGTAAGAGACTTGTTTGGTGCTGAGCCTCTTCGCTCTCATGCAGGGTGGGGAGGAGATGTGGGGAAGGACACAGCTCTCTTGGGATGCCAAGTGATATTTGGATGTCACAGAAGTGTATCTGTTCCCCAGGGTAACTCTGGGAAAGTAAGTTCTTTGGTATCCAGAATGCAGAGCCCTTCCTGCCCAGCCCATTCAGGCTGGAGCAGGTGCCACCACACTCCACAGAGGTGTCTCCGACCCCATTCTGATCCCTGCCAGCACAAGCAGGGCCATGTGGAGCTCCATGGACACTTGGGTTAGCGTTGCAGGGCAAGAGGCTGCTCCACTCACCATCTGTCATGGCCCTGCTCTTCTCTGCTGATGTCTGGGGGCCTGATTACAGCCTCCCCAAAGGCCTCCCCAGGTTTCCTGTTTGCTGCCATGAAACAGGCTTCGGTGTCATTTTTGTCCTCTCACGAAGACAATCCAAGGGCTGGAGCGCCTTCTTTATGAGGACAGGCTGAGAGAGTTGAGGTTGTTCAGTGTGGAGAAGAGAAGGCTCTGGGGAGACCTTAGAGCTCCTTCCAGTGCCTAAAGGGAGATTATAAAAAAGATGAGGACAGACATTATAGTAGGGTAGTAGGATAGGACAATGGGTAATCATTTCAAGCTGGAAGTTTATTTAGAGTAGATAAAAGGAAGACATTCTTGACTGTGAGGGTGGTGAGGCCCTGGCACAGGTTGCCCAGAGAACCTGTGGCTGCTCCATCCCTGGAAGTGTTCCAGGTCAGGTTGGATGGGGCTTGAAACAACCTGATCTAGTGAAAGCTGTCCCTGCCCATGGCAGGGAGGTTGGAACCAACTGATATCGAAGGTCCCTTCCAACCCAAACCATTCTAGCATTCTGTGATTCAGTTCCCAGATTTGCTGTTGTGCCCCTCACCTGGCTGCAGGAGATGGCTGGGCAGTGCCAGCTCACTCGAAGGGCACTCACTGCCATTAATGTCTCTTTTCTCCTGCTGTAGCAATGGCACCAGATTTTCCAGCCGTGTTTTAGGCCAAGAGCAGGCTTACCTTGCTCATGTAGGATTAAGTTTTAAGCCTCTCATAAATACCCCTGAAATCCCTGTATTATTGTTAGACAGAGGCCTGCCATGTCCGAGATTTAAATCGGAGGGGAGAAGGGATGTTAACAAATTACAGGCACTGGTCTGGATCAACAGGAAAATGGGCAGGGGATGCTCGCTCGTCACTGCCTGGCGGATAAGAGGAGCCATGCTCCAGTGTGTCTGGATAATGGGAGACAACAGAGACTTAAATCAAGCAAAGCCCTGTAATTGTTATTGTGAGTGGGGATTACCTTCTATCTAATCTCCCAAGGAAGGGTTTAGATGGAGCTGATGGTGGCTCTTTCCTGTTTCAGAACCTCCTCGCACTCATGGTTTTTTTAAAAACTGAGCTGTGAAACTCCCTGCTCATGGGATGGTGTGAAGGAAGGAGCCATGGAAGTGCCCTGTGGCATCCTCAATGGTCCTCAGAGCGGGCACTCATCTGAAGCTGGACTCTGGCTCCAGTTTTGCTCTGATCCTTGTGCCTCTGGCTGCTCTCAGCCACTCCTTCCCTATTTGTGATGCTGTCTCCATGAGCTGTGGAACATATGTGCCACTGCTTCCTCTGATGGAGATGTGCTGGTGGAGATAAATTCTTTTCTCCTTTTAAATTAAAAATGAGCAAGACCATATCAATGAAGACTCCAGCAGTGGAAGAACCCAGGTATTACATGGGCTGAAGAACATATCTGTGTGCATGGTGGGCTCTAGGCTGTCCTGCCCCTGTGTAATGAGAACTGGTGAGCAGCAGAAACACCAGTGGCTGTCTTGGAATGTTGTGGTAAATCTTACTCATGTTCTTGTGTTTTTATGAGGACAGATCACCTATGTGGTAGCCTGGCATGGAGGAGAGGGGCTGGACTTCTCTAGCAGAGAGCAGTGTCTGCATTTTGACCAGAGCAGTGGACCTGGGGAGAGAACAGTGGTCCTGTATCCCTGGCTTGGCTGCAGTCTGAGTGGTGGTGATTTCAGGATGTCCAGGATGCTCCCAAACCATTTGGCCCACCTGTTGCTTGAGATGTTGGTAACACCCAGTTTCACCTGGTGAGTCCCAGCAGGTGGGTCAACATGGTGAGCTGGCAGAGGTGGACATCAGTCACAGGCAGTTGTCTGACTTACCAACACTCCAAAATCATCTTGTGAGCAGTTTTTGCTCTTTCCTCTGCTGCCAGTTTTGGCTGATGCTTCTGGTTTGCTGTCAGTGTCATCCACCACACTCAGCTCTCCAGAGTGCATCCCAGATGTTGCATGCTTTATATATTCCCAGGATGGGCAATATTTCATAAAAGGTGGCCAAAAATGAAACATTTTGTTCTGCAGGGTTGTCCTGGAGAGGGACCTGACAGCACCTGGCCTTGGCAGTGCCTGTTGAGAGGAAATAAGGGAAAACCAGCTATTCCCCAGGCGTATTTATTTCCCTGGAATATTTCCCCCTGGCCTGCAATTTCCTGGTTTCTCTGCCCTGCTAGCAGTTTTTAACCAGAGAGAGTTTTTAACCCAGCCCACAGTACTGGCTTGGCAGGGTGGAGGCTTTGTCCTCCCTCATTCTCCATAGAGACACTGGGTCTGCCAGCCCTGAGCCTGCTCGGAGCAGGGGGTTGCACTACATGAACTCCTCATGGTGCCATGCCACCTGCATCACTCTGTGATGACTGAGGGGGCTTAGAGATGAAAAGCATCTTGTGATGAGGGCTAGTGAGTCTGTCAGTGGCAACCCAAGCAGGAACTGAGGTCCGCTAAATCCAGCAGCTGTGCAGTGCTCGGGTCAGGAGAGAGATTTAAAGAGTATTGGAGAGACCACCTTTGATGTCATCAGCCCCCTCTACGGCGGGAATACAGCAGGGAAATGCAAAGGCGGAGATGCATTAACAGCAGGATGAAATCTGCTTTTAGAAGTGGTATTTCTGGATGATGACTCGTTTCATACCTCATCCCAAAATATTTTGCTCCCTGCTGGCCCCGCTCTCCAGGAGAGGATATTGCTCAGAAGTGCAGGGAGGAAGCAGGAGAGTTTCCAGATTTACTGTTTCTTTGGCTGTGGGTTTGCCTTGGTGGAAGAAGGTTACTCAGGATGGCCATTTTTCCAGAGGCCACGCTCCAAAGGGAGTTAATGATTAACCCTTTGTGCTTAGTCTGCAGGATCTCTTAACTGCAGGAGATTTGGCTCCTGCCAGCCCATGTACGTCATGTCAAGCTGTTAAAGCAGCTTCATGGATGGTTTTTATGAGCCTGGAAATATGGGTGGATACAGGGTGCTCAGGCAGAAGCTCAGCATAAATAACCAGGTGGAGGTATCAGTAGTGAAAACCAGCTCATGTGAATACAGTGTCTGGCTCTGCCCCTCTCCCTTTGGATCCAGCTGAGCATCTCTAAAGCCAGCACAGGGGAAAAATGACCCACAGGGATGTCAGGTGATGCTGTGCTCTTTAAGCTTGTGTTGAAAACCCACTGGCATCACTAACACTGGGTGTGTAGCTCTCAGCAGTGTTAAGCTGTTTCTGCAAGCAGAACTTGCTTCTAAAATTTCCTCAGTCATCAGCCATAAAACAGGATCCTTTTGCATTAGGAAAAGGCAGCAGTGGTGCTTTTGCAGGGGAGGATGGGGGAAAATGTGATAAATAGGGAAATGAATAATAGCTCTCCAATAATCCTCTATTTCCCAGCCAGACAGTCTCTCCCCTCCAACTGCGCCTTCCACCCACTCCCTCCAGGGAGTTTCTCTTTCCAGCTCTCTCTTCCACTTGTCCTGCTCAGCCCTGCATCTTATTCGTGGGGCTTGTGTTCCTATTTCCATCATTTAAAAAACATCAATTCTATGTATTTTTGCTGCAGTAGCAGAACTAAGAGCAAAAGCTAAGATGGCATGCAGGGCGAGGAGGATAAAATAGCTCGGCATTTTGCCATGCTTCTGGGTCACTTGGGATGGATGAGAAGGATTTCATGGCCTCTGAGCATCCAGATATACCTGCTGTTACTGCAGCAGCAGGTTGAAATACCATCTCTGGTGTCACTTGGTGGGGCTGACTGAGAGAAACTGGCTGTTGCATGGCTGGGGGTATTCACTAGGAAATGTTTATAGTTTTTATCTTTCAAGGTAATTCCCTTTTTAGTTCCAATCACAACACACTTTTGTTTAAGCGAGGTTTTTCTCCCTCTCCAGCCAAAAAATGCATCTGTTAGCAATCTTTTTGGATTTTAAAGCAAAGCTTTTCAAACAATGAACCAGCTGACTGTGAAAGGCATCTGGTCATGCTGTATTTGCTTATGGGGAGCATAATTTCTAAACCCTGGGAAAAGTGTATGAGGGCATGTGTGTATTTGTAGAGAAGAGGGTATAGAAAATGTTAGCATATGGAAAACTGGAGTGGGCTGGGCCGGTTCAGACCCTGAGATCCCCACTTGGGGAGAGTCTGATGAAATTCCAGCTGTTTACGGCATGGCTCCACAGGGAATCAGCTTTAGTTGAATCATTTAAGTGGGTGAACTGAGCAGCTGGAGGGATGAGGGAGCCCCAAAGGGCTGTTGTGGGCCCAAACCTCCACCAGCAAATGCCTGACAAAGGCTTGGCTGTGTTGGTGGAGCTGGGCTGGATTGAAATGTCTCATGCATGCTGCAGACCCATTGGCTTTAAAACCCATCCGTGCCACTGTCTGTTTCTTTTTTGACCTTGCAAACAAAATCCAAGTGGGTCTTCTGCAGCAGGCAGGGAGAGAGGGATTGCCAAATGTGATGGGCTTCCAGCTGCTGCCAGCTTTCCCTTGCTCTGCCCTTATGGAGCAGTAAGGAGGGATGGGGAATATGCAAAATAAAAATTATGTCAGGACAGTGTGTAAAAATGAAGGGGGTTGTTTCTGGGTTCACAGCAGGTACAAACAGAGGAGGAGTTTTTAACCCATTGCTGTGACTTTCCTGGAGTGACATTCTCCTGGGGCAGACCAGCCTTGCAGGTGATGCCAAGAGGGAGGTGAACCTTCAACGTCTTAGAATCATAAACTCATTAAGGTTGGAAAGATCTCTTAAGATCATCAAGTCCAACCATTAACCCAGCACTGCCAGGTCCACCACTAAACCATGGCCGCAAGTGCCACGTCCACACACTTTTTAAACCCTTCAGGGATGGTGAGCCTGACCACATTTTCAGTGAAGAAAATTTTCCTAATACCCAATCTAAGCCTCCTCTGGTACAACTTGAGGCCATTTTCTCTTGTCCTATCACTTGGTACCTGACAGAAAAGCCACCTGGGACAAAAGTCAGTGAAGGGCTCTCCAGGGTTTGCTTGGAGCTGACTGCTATGAGCCAGCCCTTTCCTTCTGACTGGTTTCACTTTCTGGGATCTAACTTGGTGTGTTGGACATCAGGTGGGTGGGGTACTGATCCAGCCACTGTCTGAGGTTCAGTTATCCCAAAGCAGCTCCAAATCCATCATCACCACCATGGGCTCTGAGTGTGGGAAGGGGTTTATGGATCAGATGGGACATCACCTGCAGACTGGGCACCTAAAAGATGTTGCCAAGAAGCTTGGTTTGGAAGCAAAACAAGTGTGACAAAGCCCTGAGGAGCATCACAAGTGTCTTTCTCCCCAGCAGCATGGGCACATGCTGCAAGCAGAAGATTGCACTGCTCTCAGCAGCTGTGTTCCTGCAGGTCAGAGTGCCAAGACCTCATGGAGATGCACCTTCCAGATATCAGTAATTGTGCCCAAATAGGCCTGTGACCAGCCTGAAAATTGCTTTGAGCCACCACTGGCTGAGCCACCACCTCCTCAGTCCCATGGCTGGTCACTGGGAGGAGAAGCACAGTCTGGCTGTGGAAGCTGCTGGCACTCTGAGGGGAAGGCACGTAGGCTGTGGAAGTGTCAGGCTTGTGACCAAGACATGACAGGGCTGGGGAGCGTGAAGTCTCCCCAGGAAGAGCAAAGGGCTGTATGGATCTGGCAGATCTGTGACCTTTGCTTGGGAAAGCTCCTGCTAATGAGGCATCTTGACTAGGCACTGCTTTCTGCCAGCCCTGACAGAGGGGATGGAGCTTGTTTATTGGGTTCACATCACAACGGCCCCTTGCCTCTCTGCCACCACAGAACAAAACAATCTAGTGACAGCATCTCTCAGCCCCACATAGGTAGAAAGGGACAGCAGAGGTGAGGAGAGGGCATGGTGACACCAGGGCTGCAGTTGATGGGATTTGTATTTTTGCCAGGTCCCTGGAAAGAAGTAGGTGGGGGTAAGCAGGTGGGAACAAAGCAAGGGACAGGGCAAGGTTTGTGCTTGGCTGCACAACTTTGGCATTTCCTGATTTTTTGCAGCAGAGAACGTGTGTGGTGGCACATAAGGGCTGCTTCCCAGTAGACAGTGAGGGATGTTCATGTAAATGTTACTGAAGAGAAGGGATACCTGTCCCTGCACTGTACAATTACAGCCATCAGCCTGCCTCTACAAAAGCAGCTCACAATGGGCTGCCAGAGTGGCTTGGGTCAGCCCTCAGGTCTTTGCTGCTTGAGAGCAAACACAGCAAAGACCTAAACACAGCCCAGCGAGTAAGGAATTTAGAGATGTTCATTTCCTCAGTGCCAGCTGGGCAGGATGTGATGGAGCATCCTGGAAAGCTGACATTGGAGGTGCTCAGCTCTATGTCTGGGCATCTCTCACCGAAAGCAGGCTGCAAAACTCACATCCCCCAAACCCACCCTGGGTGCTGGGAAACCGTCTTACAAACTCGCTCTTTCAAACCCTGATGCCTCGAGAGGTTCCTCCCTCCTCCTGGGCTGAGCAGAGCCTTGTGACTCACTTCCCTCCAGGCTGTCGCTTTGTCAGGAGATTTCTTTACCACCAGGAATACACTAAAGGACACTTATCAGTGTGCTGTAGACCATTAGCCCCAGTAATTACCACTGAGCAACGTCCTGCAGCGAGCCGAGGGGAGGGAAGCCCGTGCCCTGATCTTTGCCTGCTTTATTGTTCAGTCCCCCTTTGCTGGGAAGCTGTTTTCCGACGAGCCTGCCCAGCTGCTCATCGGAATTAATGAGGTTCTGCTGCACTTAATTGAGAGCACTTTCTAAATTGGGGGTTTCAGGGAGGAAATGCAAGAGCCCGAGGGAGCCGAGCAAAGGGAAATATTTATAATGCAGCACGTTAATTATAAATGAGCAGTTTAGCCAATTTTGTTGTTCAGCCTCCCCCTCTGCCCCCTGGAGACCTTTATTTGCTCCACCGCTTCTTTTCAACCCTAAACGAGCAGCAGGTCCGGATCCCTGCCTGCCTCGCAGGTGTTCACAGCATGTTGGAAGGTCCTGGGATATGGGATGACTTGCCTTCCCTCCCCATTGCTCAGCAGGGATCTCACTCCCTGCCCGAATCTCCTGACTGGGTGCACCTGGACACCTCTTGGTGCAATGCTGTGCTGTGATGGAGACCTTCCCAGCCTTCCCATTTAGTACCTTTGTTGGGATCACTGGTGGCACAAGGTTGCTCCTTAGATGCTGATCGTATCCTGGAGTGATGGGAAGGACCTCCACTGACGCCTCCAGGACCATGTTCAAGGCATATGTGGGTGTCCCAGCTCTGCCGTCCACTGGAGTACCGTATGCATGCCAGTCTCTAAAGCAGGTCAGAAAAGCAGGGAAAACCAAAATGCCCACAAGGTTTGTGCAGAGCCTTCCCATGGCAGAGACAGCTCAGAGGGGTGGGTTGGCACATGTGCACAGGGCTCAGCTGAAGAGCTGGAAAGACCCAGCTGCCCATGTCAGACAGGATCAACACGGAGCAGACAGGTGGCCTGGGCCTCACCCCAGCTGCTTGGCACCTGTGAGGGACTGTGGGGTCAAGAGAAGTATGAAAGCAAAGGGCAGAGGTGTCCAGGCCCCTTGTTGCTCTCAAGCTCCTTCTGTCCCTATTGTGGAGCTAGGCACAGTGAAAGCCAAGGGTCAAGCTGTGCTGCCCTAAGGAGTGAGTTGAATCTCATCCAAATTACCTATCCTTGCTGCCGTGTGTCCTCATCTTGGCAAGCTGCAGTTTGGGAAGTTTGTATGCACAAGAATTTCCAACATACACCTCTTGAGCTGCAGTAAATATTTGGGACTGTGGTCCTTGGGCTCCCTGAAATCAGCCAGGGGATCAGTAGCTGTCTGCGTGCACAGACGTGGGGGCAGAGGAGAAGGTCATCCAGCTCCCACCATTGTAGGCAATGGTGGTGTAGGATGAGCTGTGCAAACATCTCTTAAAGTTAGGGAAGAGTCAGACTCTGAATTGAAGAGGGTTACCAACGGGATATATCTGGGATTTGTGCAGTATTTACTTCAGCCTAGACCTGTGTGACATTTCTGTTGTGAAACCCTCTTCTTCTTTTGATATACATTTTTAGGAAAAGAAAGTGGGAAAAAGGTTGATTTTGAAGTATTCCCTCAAATTCTGCCTACTTTATGCAATCGCTGGGGACACACAGCATCAGTTATCTGAGCTGGGCTCAGAGGTCCTTCAGTGATGTCCTACAGGAACAAGGGAAAACATGAAAACCCCTTATGAGTCATGTCAGATGCAGGGCATCACAGACCAGGATGATCAAATCAGGCTCTGCATCATTCTGTGTAATGGAACATGGGCCTAAGGGTGACATCCTTTAACAGGGGACATTCCCAGGTATGTGTTCCCTCCGAGTGACTTATGAAGCCCGCAGAGGAATTGTCTGTTGTGCCTGGAGTCTCTCTTAGCGTGTTGATAAGTCTTGATCCTGCTCCTCCAGGAGTGTAGCTTAGTTCATGTTGCATTTAAACACTCTTCATTGTTTGTAAAAGACCTCGTTTTCCCCAGAGCATATTCATCAAGGCTGTGCAGCCAAAGCTTCAAGGGCACTGTGGAGCTGAAACAAGAAATTTGGATGTAAAATTTCAGTGTCGTTTCTCTGAAGCTGATAATTACAAGACTGATGCAGTATCGTTGGGGCAATGTTTGGTCACAGGCAGATGGTGTAATCATGTATAAAGTTTGCTAGTTCAATAAATCAGATAATGTTCCCATAGCTGGAGCTGTCGAGGTGAGCTCAGAATGTAGAGAGTCACACTTATATTGCTATAAGAGCTGAAGGGCACTTTAGAGGTGGTTGCTCATGAAAGGCAGGGGACATCAATGCTATTTCTAATCTTCTGGTTTTGTTTCACTTTCTTATCCCCCACCAGGACCAGGAAGAAAATAAAGGAGCCACCAGCTGGCCAGAGTTCTATATTGATCAGCTGAATTCAATGGCTGCAGTAAGTATTTCCCCAATGCTCTGGTGCTTGTGACCCCCATATGGGGCAGCAGCACAGTGGTGACAGTCTGTCAGTGCTGTGCCTGAGAGCGTGATGAGTGTTTGTGGAGGCAGTATCATGTGATCTGTTAGATCAACAGGTACAGCTGCAAAATGGAGACACTCCTACAGCACACAGGGCATTTGATAAAACCACAGAATCATAGAGTGGTTTAGGTTGGAAGGGACTTAGGACACCATCTAGTTCTAAGCCCCCTGCCACAGGCAGGAACACCTTCCACTAGAGCAGGTTGCTCCAAGCCCTGTCCGAGCTGGCCTTGAACACTTCCAGGGATGGGGCAGAGGAGTGATCAGGGGGCTGTGAGCTGGGAGGGAATGTGCTGCTCCCCTCTGGGAAGGCAGGAACATGCAGTACTGGCCATGGGCTGCCAGCCAGGCAAAGCCCTGAGCCTGAGCTGAGCTTGTGATCAAAGCCTGCCAGATGCCTGTAGGGTGGCTTTGATCTCCCTGATGTGCTGCTGAAGAGGAGCTGGGTTAAATGCAGGGGTCAGCACAGCACCTTATATCTGCTGGGACCCTTTCCCTCTGCTTTGGATTAGCCTCAGCTGGTGCTGGCAGGGCTCACCCTGACACCTCTGAGGGCCCAGCTCTGTTGGGTGGCACAGGAAGCACCCAGGGGATTGCTTTAGTTGTGGCCTTGGTTGCATAAATTTGAGTGAGCGATACCCATGTGTGCCCAGGGCTGTAGGCAGCCATTCTAGCCAGGTGCAGGAGACAAAATCCTGGCCTCCAGCACCATTTGGAGAGCAAAATCCCATGCATACAACCACTGTCCCCAAACCAGATGCAGACTGGTGGGTTTCACTGGGAGACTTGGGAGTGACAGGGTTGGCAGGACCCACCTGGCTGACCCCAAGTGTGGATTCAACATCCTATCCCCTCTTGGCTCTTCCTTGGCAGGACACCCCAAGAATCCCACCATGTGCCTGTGAGCATTGTCCAAATACTCCTTGATCTCAGACATGCTTGATGCTGTGACCACTTCCCTGGGGAGCCTGTTCCAGTGCTCAGCCACCCTCTGAGTGAAAAAATGTTTTCTGATATCCAATCTAAACCTTCCCTGACTCAGCTTCTTGCCATTTCCTCAAGTCCTGTTGCTGGTTATTAGAGTGATGAGATCTGTACTTGCCTGTCTGCTTCCCTTCCCAAGGAAAGTTGTAGACTGTGATGAGTCTCCCTCAGTCTCCTCTTCTCCAGGCTGAACAGACCAAGTGCCCTCAGCCATTCCTTCAGACCCTCATGATCTCCTTTGGACACTTTCTGATAGCTTAATGTCTCTTTTATATTGTGGTGCCCAAAACTGCACCCAGGACTTGAGGTGAGACCACACCAGTGCAGAGCAGAGCAGGAGTTGTGTGGGCACTTGCAGACAGTGTCTTCATCCTGCTGTCCCTGGTCCAAGCTGTCTCCTTGCAGAGCACAGGGGTTTTTCCTCACTGCTCCTTTCCCCAAGTCCTGTGGTTGCCATAAGAATCTGGACTTGCAGATTTCCAGAGTTGGTTTAGGATCCCAGCTCCATCCCCAGGGCTTGGCATGGTGGGCAGTGGGCACTGCCACTCCCTGGGAATGTGTTTTGAAGGGAGACTCCGCCTCTAATATCTGTGTTCCTCCTTCCACAGAGAAAATCACTGATAGCCTTGGAAAAAGAAGACGAGGAGGAGAGAAATAAGACAATCGAAAGTCTGAAGACTGCACTGCGGACAAAACCAATGAGGCAATTCCCTTCCCTTTCCTGGCTTTATCACTGTGGTTGTGGCTTTGGGTTTGAGTTCTCTGACAGAGAAGGGGGTTAAATAGAAATATAAATGGGAGCTGCATAGGATGAGGGAGTTGAGGCTCTTTTTGATTTACCTCTTGTCATTTTGTTCCTTTTTCTTGGTCCTTTTTGTGACCAAGAGCTGCCAGCACCTTCTTGTCTGTTCAGACAAATGAGGCAACTTCTTTCTTTTTTTTTTACTCTCCCCAAATTTTCCTTTTTTCTTACTGGAAGAGAATGTAAAAATTCCCTCCAGACTGAATGAAAAAAAAAACCAAAAATGCAGCAATTTCTGTTGGTCAGCCAGGCCTTTTGTTTCAACTTCAGTTTCTCTTGCACTTTTTAAAGGAAAAAGAATCACATGAGTCTTCAGGCTTCTGTAAAATGCAAAAATAAAAACGTTGCTCCAATACTTTGATGGAGAGGACAAAGGAAGGGTGGGACTCTTTCTGAATGTCTGTAGTTTTCCCTAATTTTGTTTTCTCTGGAGTCTACATGCATATCTGCAAAATCTTTAAGATGCCTCAGGTTGACACATTCTGGTGGGAATGTGTTTCATTAGGAAATGCCTGGCCTGTTCTGATTATGAAAGAAACACATTTTCTACTGCTTGCAAATAGATTCCTGTCTTCCATTTCTCTTTTGATGGTTCTTGGTAAGAAATTCCCAGGGTTGAGGGTAAGCACCTGATTTCTGTGACACCTGGACCTCATGGGTGCTGGCCTTGCAGTGAGTAGGGCTGGTACCCAAGCATGAAACTTTTCCAGTCCTTAAAAGTGGTTTTTGAGTTTTTTTGAGGGATGCAGCAAGCTTTATAGGAAATTTTACTTGTTGGACCTGCTTTTTCACCCTGGGAAGTGAACATCAACTTTCCTATTGACTTTGGCTGGAAGAAGAGCAGGCTTTGAAGCAGAGAAATCAGTTTTTCCCAAGCCTACAATTACCCCTTTTGTTGCTGCGCATCAGCATGGCTTGTTTCGAATTAAAATCATCCCAGTGCTGGTCTGTTCTTGGCTCATTTGCTTTCTAAGCCCATGTCTTTTGCCAAACCAGAAGACACCCAGCCTGGATGGCACTGGACAGGGAGGTCCTAAAATGCCTGAGCAGCGTGAAGTGTTGTGTCTGCTCTAGTGCAACTACCTGGGGCACTGCCATACATTTTGCTGTCTGTTTTCTATTCACTGGTGTTATAAGTCATCCTAAAAATGAGAAATCTCTTAAAATTGGTGAAATGTGCCTAAGAGAGTAGAGGGATATGGATGATGAGGTTATGGAAGGCAGAAAGGCTGCAGCTCATGAGAAGGAAACTTCAGGGCTTCTGAGCTTCTTCCACTCCTGTGCAAAACTGGTCCTGAGTGAGTGAGATTTAAGACACAGGTTGGAAACTGGTAAGATTTTGCAGCAATGTAGCGGCAGACTCCCATCCTGCACCCTGGGACTTGTGCTGATGGCTGGCTTAGCTGGTCTTCTTTCAAGTATCCTCACTGTTCACGACTTGGTTGCCTTTACAACTGAACACCAATTAAATTGATTTTTCCAACCCCATCTCGTGTCTGGGCCACAGAAGTCCTTCAGGCTTTCTGTTATCCAAGAAAAAGTACATAAGAAGGTTCTGGGTTTGCATCAACAGACAAGTTAGCGCTGTTTGAGGGTAAAATGGTCTTTTACCGTTCTGTTATAACATTAAAACTCCTCTTTTTGACAGGTTTGTAACCCGTTTCATCGACCTGGATGGCTTGTCGTGTATTCTGAACTTTCTCAAAAGCATGGACTATGAGACAGCAGAGTCTCGAATACATACCTCGCTCATTGGATGTATAAAAGCACTAATGAACAACTCCCTGGGCCGGGCTCACGTCCTGGCCCATTTGGAGAGTATTAACGTAATCGCTCAGAGTCTGAGCACGGAGAATATTAAGACAAAGGTGGCAGTGCTGGAAATCATGGGCGCTGTGTGCCTGGTTCCCGGGGGCCACAAAAAGGTACTGGAGGCGATGCTGCACTACCAGAAATATGCCAGTGAACGGACTCGTTTCCAGGTAGGTGGATCTCGACTTACCCCTCAAAAGCTCCTGAAATTTGGCATTCTTGTCCCTTCCTCCTCCTGGATATCTAAATACTGCTTGCAAATGTTTTGTTATGGATGCTTGCAACTTCAAAAAATCTGGGAATTACCACAGAACTGTGTCTGATGAGAACTGCAGCTGGGAAAAGAGGGAGGAACCAGTTATTTAAGGAAACATCCCCCCCACCAAAAAAAAGGCTTGCTTGTGCAGGGTCACTGGGATTACAGCTCTGCAAGGCCGCAGCACATCTGGATGGGCTGGTGTTAGCCCAAATGGGTGCTGGGGTGGAGTGCAGCTGATACTCCATCACCAGGTACAGTGGCTGTAGGAGCATCACAAGAAGTTGTTCCTGCATGTGTCCCTTGGCTGTTTGTGCAGTGTTGGGGCGGTCACAGGGCATTTAATTGATCTTGTGTGTTTGGCAGACGCTGATCAATGACTTGGACAAGAGCACGGGGCGGTATCGAGATGAAGTGAGCCTCAAGACAGCCATCATGTCCTTCATCAACGCAGTCCTGAGTCAGGGGGCAGGCGTGGTGAGCACTGGGGCTCTTGAAGAAGGAGGGGTTTGGGGTGCTTTTAGTTCAGTAAGCTTTCTGAGGATGTGCTCCTTGCTGTGTTGACACCACAACTGTCCCTTGCAGGAAAGCCTGGATTTCAGACTCCATCTGAGATACGAATTCCTCATGCTTGGAATCCAGCCAGTCATTGATAAACTAAGACAACATGAAAATTCAACCCTTGACCGGTGAGTAGTGACCCCCAGCCCACTCATGATTTTTGCCTTGTGCCCTTGCTTTTGGTTTCTGCTTTGTCTTTTGGAACAGCACGTGGCTCTAGACTCACCACTCTTATGGAACCCAAGAAGGAAGGGAAAACCCCAGTGTGGTTTCGTTGCACTATAACATAGGGTTGAGCTGGGAAGGATATGCTATTAGGAGTCCAAACGATGCTGCCAGCCCTTCTCCTCCTCATCCCAAAAGGCTTCTCGGACAATCTGTGGTGACTGGGAACTCGAGACTGAAGAGCCAGTTGATGGTTCAATCCCCACTTGTCTCTGGGCCACTGACAGACCAGCTGCCTGAAATTTATTTATTGTCACACTTGTATCTGCTTTTAACAGTGTTTTTTTTCTTTCCCTTTTCTTTCCTCAGGCACTTGGATTTTTTTGAAATGCTTAGAAATGAAGACGAACTGGAGTTTGCCAAAAGATTTGAGCTGGTGAGTACCAATATTGCTAATAAAGACACCAGCAGTCAATGTTACAGTTCCTTTTAAAAACACCCCTGGGCCCTGGGAGATAGCGTGGTCTTCTGGATAAAATCTGGAGATTGGAAATCTTTTGTGTTGCTCTGCTGTGTTGCAA
Organism: Sakesphorus luctuosus; assembly: GCA_013396695.1. NCBI lineage: Eukaryota > Metazoa > Chordata > Aves > Passeriformes > Thamnophilidae > Sakesphorus > Sakesphorus luctuosus. Next base: position 94,282 of record VWZD01005382.1, read on the forward strand.
CTTCTGTCCCAAAGCCTTCTTCATCCCTCTTCTCCCCTGGCTGCTGACCAGCACTATTTGCCCCTTGCAGGGCAGGGTCCCTTGTCTGTCCATTGGATGTGGGGTGAGGATGACTTGTAGGGTTTGGAGCTGAGACTTGAAGAACAGGTGATGCCATTGTTGGTCCAGTGGCCTGACCTCACTTTCCTCATGTCCACAGGTCCACATTGACACCAAAAGTGCGACTCAGATGTTCGAGCTGACGAGGAAGAGGCTGACGCACAGCGAGGCGTACCCGCACTTTATGTCCATCCTGCACCACTGTCTCCAGATGCCTTGTGAGTCCTGGGAGAGCCAAAGGAACCCACCTGGCAGACCACACGTCCTACCCAGGGGCACCATGGCCTGCCTGCTGCTCACCTCAGTCTCTTCCCATCTTCCCCTGCAGATAAAAGAAGTGGCAACACTGTCCAGTACTGGCTGCTACTCGACAGGATCGTGCAGCAGATCGTCATCCAGAGTGACAAAGGGCAGGACCCCGACGCCACTCCCCTGGAAAACTTCAACATTAAAAATGTTGTCCGAATGTAAGTGCTCAAGTGTCACTGTTCCTTACTCGTCACTGCCTGTCACAAGACAGCATCTGTGGAGCTGGTGACTTCCCAGTTGACTTCACTACAACCCCACCTTATAAATGAAGCATATCCATTTCATTAGATAGCACTTGCAAGCAATACTTGAGCTTTAGAAGTTTTTACATATTCACTGCTAAATTTTGCATCCCAGACTGCAAAACCCTGCTGGGGGGAGGCAGATCAGAGGTTAGACATACCATTTTGGAAGCATTAAATCCCACTTGGTCAGTCATGTTTCTTGGTGGTGATAGTCACTTGTTTGCTGCAGTAGGATTGTCTCATGTGCTACTACCTCTGTTTTCCTTTCAGGTTAGTCAATGAAAACGAAGTGAAACAGTGGAAAGAGCAAGCAGAAAAAATGAGAAAAGGTGAGTGATGGAGAGATATATGGTGCAGCTTTAACCTTAGTTAAACAGTTAACATATACATGTATTTATGTATCTATTTATACATCTGTCTGTAGACTGTATTGAGGGGCTGAGAAAATACCACACCATAGGGATGACAAGGGAAATGGGCAAAGCCAATAAGAATTTTTTCATGGAGAGGCCCTAAATGGGGTATTAAGGCACAGCACAGTCTCCCTTTTCTCTGCCGTGTAGCTTCTCTTCAGGGTAGTGTGGAGTTTAGTCCTGTATGGGCTTCTATTGACAAAAAGGAGTGTTTCTCACCCTGAAGTGGTCTCATGGGGCTATTTCAGAGCACACTGAGCTTCAGCAGAAGCTGGAGAAGAAGGAGCGAGAGTGTGATGCCAAGGCCCAGGAGAAGGAAGAGATGATGCAGACGCTGAACAAGATGAAGGAGAAGCTGGAGAAGGAATCCAGTGAGCACAAGCAGGTCAAGCAGCAAGTGGCAGATCTCACGGCACAGCTCCATGAGATGAGCAGGGTGAGACCTCAAACCTACTTCCTGTTTTGGACTCAGTTCCAAACCCCCTGCAAACACTATAGGGTGATTTCAGGAGCCTGAACTGTATGCGGGGACTGAGAAAGATGCTTGCAGGGAGAGCCACCAAGATGTCTGTCCCTGGTGATGGGGTGATTTTGTCTCTCCAGATGCACTAAACCTCAGTCAGGAGTGCTGAAGCCTTTGATGGCTTCCTCTGTTGGTTAAATTTTAGCCAAAGCTATTAAATATCAGCATGTCTCCTCTTAGATGGTGTCCCCCAGCCCCATATGACTCATTCCCACTCCTCTTTCTCTCATAGAGGGCGATTTGTGCTGCCAGCCCTGGAGGACCTCCCATGCCACCAGGAGCTCCTGGTGGCCCTTCACCTTCTCCAACTCCTGGATCTCTTCTTCCCCCTCCACCACCACCACCACTCCCAGTGGGATGTCCACCACCACCTCCTCCACCACTCCCTCCAGGTGGTCCCCCCCCTCCCCCTGGCCCCCCACCGCTGGGTGGGATGATGCCTTCCCTTGGAGCACCTCCGGGTGTGGCCTTCAAGAAGAAGAGCATCCCTCAGCCTACAAACGCCCTCAAGTCCTTCAACTGGTCCAAGCTGCCAGAGGTAAGCTGGGCAATAATTCCAGCAGTGAAACTGGAGGTGCTGGATGGCCACCTGGTGATGTAAGGGCAGGTGGGCAGGGGACCCCCAGCCTGCAGTGCTCCCACTGTCTTGCAGAACAAGCTGGCAGGCACCGTGTGGACCAACATAGATGACACAAAAGTATTCAAAATCCTGGACCTTGAAGACCTGGAAAGGACATTCTCTGCCTACCAAAGACAGCAGGTAATGTCTGGCCTGGAGTGGGCACATATGGGGACCTGGATGAGTTACCACCATGACAGGATCATGTGATTTCATGTCTCAAAACACATCTCCCATCATTATTTCATACCAATGCTGTATTTGCAAGATCGACTTGATCTGCCTTATCCTCTCATCCACATGCCAGAGCCTTTGTGGTGAGGTGGCCCTTAACAGCTCCGTGCCCACACACCTGACCATGTGTGTCATGAAGATGGATCACCAGAAAAACACACAAAAAGGATATAGAGAATGTCTGAAAATAGGCCCCAGATGTGGCCACAGTTGGGTAATATTTTTGGATGGCTCTTAACAGCAATTGCTCCATGTCTCTGTATTGGGTGGAAAATTTCTATCCCTCTCTGGCCAAGAAGGACTAAGTTTTGCCCACATGTACCATGGGTGGATCTCTTCTTTTATTTTTGTAGTGAGCCAAGAGCAAAATGTGAGCTTTGAACAAAAATCCCAAACCAAAATAATGTCATTTTAGGCAAGACTCTCTGCTTTTTAATCTCCTGCTCAAGCAATATAGCCCCAGTTTGGAAGGCATCAAAGCACACAAAGAAAATTAGATGCTTATTTTACCTCAGGCAGGATGAAAATGGGCAAAAGCAACGAGTTTTTCAAGAAGGCAGGAGAAAGAGCAAGGAGAGAGGCTGAAAAAGGATGTTCACCTGCTGAACACCTGGCTGTATTACTGGGACAGAACAGCTTGTCTCATTCATGCCAGTCTCAGATGGAAGGACAGTGCTGGGATGGAGTGGACCTGACCCATAAGCTCATTAGGCAACGTGAGAGTTTAATCTCTTCCAGAGGCTAATTTAGGGAAAGATCAGGGCGGATTAGAGCAGGGCAAATATCAAGAGTAACCCACCAGAAGTACGTGCTGCCCCAGTGTTTTGGGAATAGGTGACCACAGCACTGTTGTTCCCCCAGCATTTTTGGAGCTTGACTCATGCCGACTGGAGGGCACGTCTGAGGACAAGAAATGGAAATGGAAGAGGAGCAAGAATAGAAACCTGTGTGTCAGCGGGACGGTTTGCCCTCCAGCTTGCCTGCCCGAGTCCATGAGTCACCTAGTGTGATGTGGATTATTGCCAGGCAGGAATTTAAAAATAATTTGGCTTGGCTGAAGTCCTTATGGGTGAAGCAGCTGGTTTGGTTTGGGACCAGCAGGAACAGGGAGGTGCTGCAAGGAGAGCTGTGACATGGGATGGGGGCTGAACATAGGAGATAGGGTCTGAGTTGGGACTGTGAGAAGATGCTGCAAGAGCATCTGGAAGACATATGGGAAAGACAAAGTGAAGTCCCACCTGTGAGATGCTACTGAGGCTGGAGCCACCCTTGGGAATATGATGCACAAGTTCCTTTTGGCTCACCCAGGCTTTGTGGTAGCACTGTTTTGTGTGAGTGGAGCCATGGGACACATCTCCCCGGACCTGAAGGACATGGTTGCTTACCTGCAAGTCCCCAGAGTGCTTCCACTGGTATTTCCAGGGTGGGCAGGGGATACCTGGCTGCGTGCACCAACATTGCTGGCAGCATAGCTGTGCAGGCAGCAGCAGTGCATGCCCCAGCATGCAGGGTTAGATGTGCTCCATAAGATAAAGGAAAGTGGAAGTGTTCCAGCCTAGGCTGGATGGGGTTTTGAGCAACCTGATCTAGTGGAACATTCCCTGCCCATGGCAAGGGGGTTGGAACTAGATGGTCTTTAAGGTTCCTTCAGCCCAAACCATTCTGTGATTCTATGACACATGCAAATCACAGAGCACTTTGTACATGGTGGGGGACTCAGGGAGTGACAGACTGTCCCTGAGGGACAATGAACTAATTGTGTAATAACTCACAGACTTATCAAGCTCTAGCAAAAGTTGGTTTCTGTCCTGAACAAGCAGGGGAGGAGCATGAATTTCTCCTGCCTGTTCCCTGTTTTGAGCCACTTGCTCAGTGATCATGCCTCTCACTTGTCCTGAGACAAGTGGGCAGAGGTGTGCACGGTGCAGAGAGCTCTCTGACCACCCCCAGGTGGCTCTTGCAGGACAGGTGTTACTGGGATTTGGCTGGTTTTATTGCCATAGTGCCTGGGAATCCCTAAGTACTGCACAGACCCAAGACTTAATGATGTGCTTAATTTTAAGCATTTCTTTAAATGCTTTTCCCACATCACAGGCTGGGATGTAAATGCAGGCTATAAAGTGAGTTCTCTGGCTTTTGGGAAAGGCCCTTTTTTCATGTGAGGAGGACAGGAACCCTCTGGACTTCTTGGGCTCAGCCTGGGAGCATCCCTGCCTCATGCTGGGTGAAACTGTCAGGAGAGCCCATATCCTCCCCATCCTCCCTGCGAAGGCTCTGCAGATGTCCCTGTCCCTAGAGAAGGGCTCAGACCTGTACCTGTGTATAATACCAGCCTTTCCTAGTCTTTTCAGATGCAGCAGAAAAACCAACAGGAGCTGTGAGTTTTAGGCTGTGGCATGAGGACTGGAGGGAGCAGTGTAAGGATGTACATGTAAACGGAGAAAAGCAAGTCCAGGGCCATTAGGGCTTATATGTGCTACACAGGGGTTTGTGCCTCTGTCAGAGATGTCTCGAGAGCCTTGCAAGGGGGTAGAGGCTGGGAGTGATGCTGATAAGTAGCAGTGACACAGCCAGGGCAGTTCTGGCAAGTCCTGCAGCGGTGAGTGATGTGAAAGAGTCAAGGCCAAGTGGAAAAAATACGTGTTGTTGAACCAGGGGCTTAGCAGTGAGCTGGGAAAGAATTCATCTCCCAAAAAAGGATGAAGGAAGGAAAGCCTCCAGCTCTGCTGTGCAAGGGAGAGTGACCTGTGCAGGGGCCAGGAACAGCAGGGCTGAGTAACATTTGTGAGGATGCTGACAACAGATTTAAAGCTGCTCCTTCTTACACCGCCCTGCAGTAGAGGCTGGATCATGGTTCCTGAGAGGGAAAGGGAAAGGGATGAGGCTGGTTTGAGACAGAGAGGTTTGTAATGAGCGTTTTCTATATGTTAATACATGAGGAGCCCTCTCCTAGATCAGGAGGCAGGAGAGCCACCATGTCCTTCTCCTTTCCAGCAGCCTGAAGCAAGTCTGAGCATTGGAATGGTAGGAAGACTTCCTAATTAGGGACCAGTTAAATGAAGAAGAAGATAGCCATTGCAGCTTGTGGCTCTGCTTTGTGCCTGTCCCACAAAGGAGACTGCTGGGAAGTAGAGGCTTTTAGCCACAAGGCTCATGATAGGCACAGCTCAGCTGAGGGAATGAGGAAGGAAAACCTCTGTGTGTGTGTGTGTGTGTGTGTGCCTGTGTCTGTGTGTGTGTTTGTGCACACACATGTGTGGTGCCAGCTTTACTGCACATGCTTCCAGTCTGGTGGGGGGAGCCCAGCAGGACAACAGGCTCTTTGGAGCAACCCGTTGCCAGTGGGACATCAGAGTGGCATTGGCCAGGCTGGAGAAGTGGGAGTGTCCCTGTTGGAGGAGAAGTCAAGGCAAAACGTGTTGCCATGGCAGAAAGTAAAGTTTTGCTGTGGCCAGATTTGCTTCGAGATGAGCCTCTCGTTATTTCCATTTGAAAGCCCTGTTTTCCCTGGCAGTCACATTGACATTTTAGTCCCTCAGATGTGCAAGAACTAGCAATTTTCCTCCCCTGCACAGTGAGCTGAGCAGTGCTGTGCATTTGGGCCAGTGGCAGGGGTTGGCCAGCATCCTCCCACCTCAAGCCATGTCCCCTCCTCACCTCTGTGCACACCAGCACCTTGGCCTGAGCCATTAATGGAGCCACCTCTCCCATCACCAGTCCCCCTCTGCACATCCTCTAATCCACATTTTCACCTGCATCCTCCCTGTTTTGGCACTGGCATCCTCAAGTGTCTCCCTGTGCTGCCAGGCTCCCCATGTTGCATGCTGCACTTCTCTGTGCTTCAATTCCTTTTGGTTTTACCGAGATCACTGAACTGCATGTGTTTTTACTGCCTTTTTCCATGCTTCTGCTATGGCTCTAGGACTTCTTTGTGAATGGTAACTCCAGACAGGTAAGAGAGCACCTGCAGGATCCCACCCGCGTGCGAGTGGTGAGGGCAGGGTGAGAGTGGGGCTGGGGACACCAGGGCATGTGGTGTTTCTGCAGGGGGTTAATGTGTGGTAAACAGGGTTGAATCGGAGAGGTACAAAGATCAGCAGGAGGAGCAGCTTGAAAGTTGATGCTGGGGAGGCTGGTAAGTCAGAAGCCACTCTCCCTGCTGTCTGACCGGAGGTCAAAGCCAATGTCTGATTCCAGGGCTTGAATTTTTAGATGCAGCTGAACACAGAGAAGCTCCTACCCATAAGCATTTTTGCTTTTCAAAAGAGGGAAATTAATAAACTCATGGGTTGAAGCTCTCTTCTTGGTTGTGGTCTGGGCAGGCAAGGCACAGGAGAGGGTCAGCTGGTGCTGAATGACTTGGGGCTCACCTACCATCACCTGCCTCTATGCTGCCTGTCCCTGCAGCTTCCTGCCTCTCGTAGGTGTGGGTTATTTTTCATTCAAACAAGAAAAAGAATAAAAAAGTGGGAATTTCTGTGCCCACCCTCAACCTGTGCAGTGGCCATGTGCCAGGTCTACACTCATGGATGTTTAGTGCGGATCTGTAACACACAGGACCTTCCAGCTCCAGGTTGTGTTCCTTCCAGAAGGATTGAATAGCCAGCTTTTAATTGATTAACCTTACTAAAATATGCAATATGGTAAATTAAAACCTGGGGCAACATGAACCCCTTGGGCAACACTGCAGAACTGCTGCTGTGTAGATATGCCCATTCGCTCACAACCACAATATTGTTATTCATTTGAAGGTAATGTACTTAAACTGCTTAGGAGATGTAGGTGCTTATGCCACACTGAGTCCAGCTTTCAAATCCCTTATTTTGGGAGGATTTCACTGCAAAACCAGGAGATTGCTTTTGCAAGTCTGGTAGCCTGTATTGGTTAGCTGGCTCAGGAGGACTGATGCATGAAGGGTGATTACAGATGTTTGGAGCAAGGGTGAGGAATAAGAGTGATTCTGAGTGTGTGCAGCAGCCCGTAATGAAATATTTCATGCGAGGGTTTAATGAAGTATCACAAGTATGTATGCTAAGAAAGCCCGGCTTTATTTATTCAGCAGTGCCTGTGTGTTTGCAGATTTTTAAATCTTCCCTGTCTGAGAAAATATTTGCATTTCTAACCAGTGGCTTCAAAGCCAGCTCTGGTTTATGAAATGGCTTTCTGTGTTTCACTTACAGGCAGTGGGCCTTACCCATTACCCATGGTGACACTTCTGATTAATGGAGGCCCATTGTGCATCACACTGCTATGTGCTGAGAGTACTAAATGTCTTTGCTGCTCCATGGCTCTTCTCCAGGCTTTTTGTTTTTTCTCTGTTTTTTTTTTTGTAGAAGGAAGATGCTATCGATGACACTTTGAGTTCCCGGCATAAAGTCAAGGAGCTTTCGGTCATAGATGGCCGGAGAGCTCAGAATTGCAACATCCTCCTCTCCAGGTATGGTTAATGCCTCCTTGGCCACCAGGGAGTGGGGAGATGCTTGATACCCTACCCTGGGTTGAGGGGGTGCCCCTTATACTTGGAGAGGGGTTAATGACAGGAGGAGAGCCAGTGACACGTGAACCCAGCTATAGCCTTACATTGTGGCACGGTGACATGTAAGGGACAATGCCATTAGCAGGGTACATGGCAATTTGGTGTCCCTGGAAAGCCCCAGAGGGGCTCGGGTACCCCATGAGCCATCATAGGGAGTGGAAGAGAGTTGATTTCACCTCTCATCTCAGCCTGGGTTTTGTTTGCTCTTTGCTGGTGGTTGAAGAGGGTCTCTGTTGGTGTGGGGAAGGCACTGGATATCAGCAGGGTGCAGGAAGCAGCAGTAATTCAGCCAGCCACTGTGCTGCCCACACAATGTCCTGTGCCACTCCGGATTTTGGGAAGGGGATGTTCAGCTCTTACATCTGCCCAGCCCCACTGGGATGACAGCATCTCACATGCTCCTTGCCAGGCAGGCTCAGCACTGCTACCAGCAATTTCATCCAATTCCCAGATTGCTGCCAAGAGGATAAAAAGGACCTTTTTCTGGCAAGATAAACTACACCAATAAGAATGACTCGTGAGAAAAGGGAAGCCAGGCTGCAGTGATCTGAAAGGATGAACCATCAGTGCAGCTACTTTAAAAAAACCACCCAAATAGCAGCAGAAAATGCCACTTGTTTCTGACTTACCCAGGAAAATATCCCAACAGCAGTAAAACTTAGCTTCATTCAGATATATTCATAGTGCTGCCTGGAAGTACAAAAGCTTTTATACTACCCAGTGCTGGCCAGGATGGAGCAACCTCGTTGGCAGGTTGTGTTTTCAGTCACAGCACCCAAACTCTGTGTTTTTTCAGACCATGGATTGGTGTAGATGGTGCCTTGTCTGGGCAGCCCAGCTGTTTCCTTCCCTAGAAAGCACGGGGAGGCTGATGTCTGCAAAAAAGAAGAAAAAAACCCAACCTCTGGGTGGATAACTCACAGTCCCTGGTGCTTCTTCCAGCTCTCCCAGAGGTGGTTGGCAGCCCCGTGGGCAGTGGGAGCGATGAGTGCAGTGAGCCATGTGCCGCAGCATTTGGGGATAAAATTGCTGTGTTTATGGCTGGCTCTGCTCCGGGCTGCTTCTGGGGATTTTTGTGCTTCCTAGCAGTCCAAATAAAAAGGATGACGATGAAAGCAGAGTTTAAAACAGCAGGCAAATGAGTATGTCTGTGGCAGCCAGCTATTAGCAAGTAAAATGATGGGGCTCAGGGCACTGGCTGGGGTGCTCCCAGCATACACAGGTTGAGCGTAGTCACAGTGGGTTTAGGTGTGATTCAGCCAGAGGTTTCAGTGTGTAGTTGAAAGTTAAGCATACAAATAGCTCCTTCAGTGGGCAGGGGAAAGACCCAAGCACTTAACTTCAAAGGGCATCTTGCACATCCTACTGAGTAAAGGTCTCAATTTCATCTCACCAGCAAACCTTTCTCTTCCAAGAAAGCAGTGGCTGGAAACGAATCGCTAGTAATTAATCCCACAAAAAGGGCATGGCAGAGGCTGCTGCCTGCCTGCCTGCCCTCCCCTGTGGGTTGTTTCCTAGGGCAGAAGCAGGATCAGACTTGCTCTGCAGGGTGGTCCCCAGGCCTCTAACACAGCTTTTCCCAGGCCTGTCCCACAGCATGAGGGCCCTGCAGGGACAGGTGGCTCTGAGGTTGCAGTGAGTTGTACCAGACAGTGCTTTGGAAGTGCTTTGGGGTTCTTACCATGGTGTTCCCAGGACCATAATTGAGGTTCTCTCTCAAAAATCCTTCTGGGTGACTTACTCTTGATGTCAAGTGGCTAAAAGGAAGGGTGACATAGGGATAAAGACCAAGTATCCTTCTAGTGTACCAGGTCTAGCCCCTGCATCTCCATCAGATTTCCTGTATCCTTAGGCAAATCCTTTCATCTCCGCCCATCCTGAATCTCGGCAGACCAGTGGGTCCCTGGTCCCAGTGTTCCAAAGAGACTGGTCTGGCAGCTGGGTTGCTGCTTTCCCTCCTCACTCATGCAGCCACCACAGGGCTGAGCAGACTTTCACATGTGAAAGGACCTGCAAGCTTGGCCCCTGATTTAGCCCAGACATTTGTGAGCTCACCAGGCATTGTCTGGCTCACAGTGTGGAAAGATTATGGCCAGTGAGATACTTTATCTCTCTCTGTAGATTTATTTTTTGCCTGTTCCCCTTGCTTTGGGAGAAATTACTGCGCAGTGAGATCACTGGATTTTCCTCCGGCTTGTAATGCAGCACAAGAATATTTTTAAAACTTGCTTTTTTCTTCTGTTTTTTTGGAGAATGCTTTGCCGATGTCAGTGCCTTATCGTGTCTTCCCCTGTGAACCCACCACGTCCTTGCTTTTGCTCCCTGTGTATGGGTGTGTATTTTTAGCCCTGTGTTGTGCCAGATGCAAATCCACCCCTTGCTCCATCGCGTTCCGCCTGTGCTGGCGGTGAATGGCTCGTTTGATTCCTCTCTCCCTGCAAGGCGATGCGAAGCATTTTTCTCAAATGAATGTGGCTTTTCAGGAGGGCGCGTCCCTTTCCCGGCGGAATTCGTTTTTCCCCTTCACACTTATTACGTCCTCTGCGGGATTTGACAAAAGCCCCACAAAATAGCCCCGCTCCCATCGGGCTGGCGAGCTGTCACTTCGCATCGCCGGGCTGCTGGCTCTAAATCCCTGTGACAGCAAGTCCTGTGACCCCGTTCCTCTCAGACGGCTCGCGTTCGACAGCTGCTGCCAACAATGATAATTATTGTGGTTATAGATAAGCTTCTAGCTTTCACTGGCCCCTTTCCCATCAAATTGTCTGAGAAGCTGTTTTCTTCTGGCGCCCCGCGCCTGCTTCTGCCGATGCTGGGACAGGCTCTTGTTCTTGGCACTGGGTTGTGATGATTCCTGAGAAAAGTTTGGGTTTGACCTCTTTTTTTTTTTTTAATGTATTTTATTGTTGGCTTTGCTTTCAGTGAGCTGGGCTTAAAAAAGTCACCCTCAATTTCACCACCCTCCTGGAGACAGTCACGGTAAAAGTGTGTGCTCTGGGTGTTAGCTATGGATCAGAGGCAGCTGCCTGCCCACCCTCTTCTACCAGGAGCATTTTTGCCTCCCAGGGATCCCTCTAAATGTTCAGACTTAGCCAATGTCTGTTTTTCACTAGAGTAGATACTGATGTTGGTGGTTTGTGCATTTCTGTTGCTTCTTGGGTATTAAATAAGTCCCCCTCCAGCTTTGTGTCTTGGGTCGTGTCCCATCCCAGCCACTGCCCTCATATGGGACAGGCTGGGTGACCCCAGGATGTGGCTGCTCGTCACTGCAAGCAGAGGAGACATTTTCCACGAATCCTGGGTTTGCTCCTTGTATGACAACAGTTGTCCTGATCACTGCTCAGCACAATCTTTGAGCTTCCCCCTCTGGCTCGGGAAGATTTTAACTCACCCCTTAATTAACAAACTGTCTCTAGAGTGCTCATTTGAGCAGGAGGTGAAAGAGGACTGAGTGCGGGGTGAGAAACATGGGCTCATAAGGGATGAATATTTATTTACCAGGTCTGTAAGATCCACCTACCTCGATAAAACTAATCTGTCACTTCCAGTCTTGAGCAAAAGATTTCAAGTTAAAGCAAGCCTTTGCTATCCTGGTCGTGGAGACCAGCACCCTTCCTGCTTTAGCTTCAGCTTCCAAAAGCTGGCTCCACAGTCTCAGTATGCTCCCTGAAGAGACATCGGGATGAAAACACCCTCCTTGTTTTAATTGCTCAGAGTGATCAAGTCAGCTCCTGATCTTCTTTTTAATCTGCTGATCAGGTTGACTTCCAAGATCTCACATCCCACCATAGGGTGCATTTCTGGTTTCAGCACATTCCTTTTGAGCCACATCCAGTGTTTCAGCATCCCTTGGCAGCACAGATCACCAAGACTGGGCCGATGGGTTTCCCTAAAGCCCATGGAGAGGTCTTTTCAGCTCTGACTTTTCCCTTTGTGGAAGTACAGTGGGTTAATTTCTTATAAAACCAAATACTGCAATAGCTTTAACCATCACGGCAAGCTGGGTGAGGGAGAGGATGTTGGCAAATGGAGTTGCAGGAGTTTCTGGGCTTTCCCTCTTTTGAATTTAAATTATTTTATCAGCCACAATGCAAAGAAGAAGAATATGTGTGGTTTTGCAATCGAAGTCCTTGCAGGGAGCGGTTACGGGGAGTGCTGCAGACGAATTAAACTGTAATTAATGTCTCTGTAGCCCAGGAGAAGCCAAGGGTGTCTTTCAATCTATCTGTTGCTTCAGCTCAGTGCAGGCTGCTGCCAGATAAACTACCAGAGAAGCCCAGCCTGGTGGGGCTCACCGTGATGCAGTGGTCTGTGGTTTTAGAAATCTCCGATTTGAGGCTACATGTTCAATTCCTGTTGTGTGAAGCAGAGGAAGAAAAAGGTGCAGGGGAAGCTGGTTTCCAGCTCCTTTCACTTGGAAGCACACTGAATCCACACCCCTCCAAGAAAAAACCAAACTGAGGGGTTTCCTGGGATGCTAAGCTTCTTCAAATTTTGGATTTCTTTCTCATTTTTTTCCTAGAGGAAGACTCCAACCAAAGGTGGTGGGAAGGTGGTAGAGGCAGTGCTTAAATCCAAAACAGCACTGGAAATTGGCCAGGCTTTTCTTAGGGATTGTGACAATGGGTTCAAGATCTGCACTCCTTAGCCCAGGCTGTGCTGTGCTGCCAGTGGGACTGTGACCCCACTGACCACGTGGCCTTTAGGGGTGCTGACACTGCAGGAGCAGCACTGCTACAGGCAAGAGTTACATATGAAAGTTGGATATTTTCAATATGTGTACAAGATACTACTTACAATACTTACACAAAATACTATAAAATAAGAAAATAGGAAATGGCAGCCGCAGCGTGGGGAGAGGGAATTGGCTGATGGGGTTTGGCCCCCCATTTGCAGCAGGGCCAGGGCTGCTCTGTGTTGTGCTGTGTGTGCTTGGCAGAGCACAGTCCTACCACATTTATCACACATCCCTCTTTATAACACACTATATAGAGTTATTTGTGATGCTGCTGCTGGCTGGGAATTAAGCTATTCATGTTGCATGGGTGTGTAAGGAAACACTCCTGAACCTTCCCAGGTTGCTGGGCTGGGAATAACTGTCCTACCCCTCCACCTCCCAGGCTGAAACTCTCAAATGAGGAGATCAAACGAGCGATTTTGACGATGGATGAGCAGGAGGATCTCCCGAAAGACATGCTGGAACAGGTGGGCAACATGTCTCGTGCTCCTTTGTGGTCACCTCATGCTGAGATGATGCTGTGCAAGGCACTCTGGACCAAAGTGTGGCTTTGAGTGTGTCGAGCCCATATTATTTACCAGCCACGTGTTGAAAAACCACCCAGGTGGGTCAGGGCAGCAGGAAAGCAGCTCAGTGGCTGCATCAATGCTGGGAGAAGCATAGCCTCCATGTGCTATACCTGTACCCAGGTCTGCCCTGGGGACCTCTAGGCTGCACCAGTTGCGTGTTTTGTGGCTGCAGCTTGAAGTTTGTGCTCCGTGGAGGTCTGTTTTTAAAATCTTGTTCAGTGTTTGTGCGATTCTCAAAGGGGGAATTTACCATTTTTCAACCCTTCTGAATCCCTTTGGAAGCATATTATTCACCTGTCCTTAAAGCTGAGCTGGTAATTGCACTTTGAGCAGGCACATGGGACGATTCATTGCACAAAATTTCCACCTGCAAGTAAGTAGAGTTGAAGCAAATGAATGTCCCTGACTGACATCTTTTCTGGCAGAGCTGGTGTCAAAACCAACTTGGAGCAGACAAAGTGCGTCTGCTGTAAAACAAGAGTGATGGCAGGGCAGAGGCAAGAGACACTAATGTGATGGAGTAAAGGGAGGAAGGTCACAGGGACAGTGATAATGTGATTTCACAGCTGCCTTGAGGTCACTGTCTGTACATGCTGTGAAGGCGTTAGATTCAAGGAAATAAATCACCATTTGGCTCCTGAAAAATCGTGCATGGACCTCATGTCCACTGCTGTGCTTTGTCTTGTTTAGCTCCTGAAGTTTGTTCCTGAAAAGGGTGACATTGACCTGCTGGAAGAGCATAAGCACGAGCTGGACCGCATGGCCAAGGCTGACCGGTTCCTCTTCGAAATGAGCAGGTTGGTGGCTCAGGGGACATATGTTGTGGCCAGTGGCTGCATGGGCTGACTGGGAGGTAGCTGTTTCAGCGAGCCTTCTTTGGAAATAAGCCCTTCTTACTGTTTATCCCATCAAGATAGGGGCTAAATGGACAGGGGGGAAAGCAAGGTGCTCCCATTTGTAAGGATCACTTGTGATGCTGTACCCCTAAAATCAGGGTTGTGCATCCCAGACAAGCAGCATCTGGACAGAGGAGACGAAAGGGATGGGGAGATAGATCCTCTGGACTGAGGTGTTTGCTTTCCAGGTTATGTCCTGACACATTTCCCCTCTCATTTGGGGAAAATGATGTAAGGGTGACTGTGATGGTGCTGGGTTGATAGTTGCACTAAATAATCCTGGAGGTCTCTTCCTCAATGATTCTGTGATTCTCTTCCACCTGGTTTAGTGGAAGGTGTTCTCACAGGGCAGAGAGATTGGTATTAGATGAATATTTATCCCTTCCAACCCAAACCATTCTGTGATTCTATGATCTGCATCATGGCCCAGGTGAGAAGTACTGTTTGAATGATAACATGATGGTCCTTTTCCCCTTCACACAATCACATCCTAATGAATTCTCAAGCCTGATGTATGTACATTTTGCCCTGCTGTGTAGATGAGTCCCACTCCTCACCTCAGGATTGACTCATCCCTGGGGTTCCTGAGAATATATGAGATGGAAAGGAAATGCCATTTCTTCTGCTCCTGGTAGCAATCATTTAAGACTTAGAAGTCTTAAGGGATGAATAACCTTATCTATTGCATGCACATCCTCTAGAGGTGCCGGTTTAAAATCTTGAAGCTCCTTATTTAAATCAAAGTGAGCATTAAGCCCTTTGAATTTCTTAGCTGAACTTCAAGCAAGTCACTTGTTGGCAAGGTCAGTGAGTTTTACAATTTGAGATCGCACTGGGAGATCAAAAATAGAAATGCTCCCGTCCTCCCTGAGAAACGCGCCGATGAACACCGGGGCGATGCACCGTGTAGTTGTTGAGTGTCAAAGGCAGGCAGGATGGAGCCGTGAAGTTCAGACCTGAGCCCTCGGGGCTGGATGATGCTCAGAATTAGCTTTCCTATCACAGGTCACCTTTCTTCTTCACAGCCTCTCAACCAAGTGTTGCTCCCATTCCTTCATCCTTTGGAAGGCACAATGTGCTGATGCAAATATTTTCCTTGATTTTCAGCACAGCTTTTTAATTTGCCTTGTGGTCTGTAACTGAGTGTGATGTCTTTGTCACCTCTGATTAGTGCAATGACAGTGTAGCCCTTGGCCTTGTGTGTGAGCACATCTCCCATGGGTCCTTGGTCCAAATGACTCAAATCAGACTGCCATGTGTGTACAATTGAGATCTTGTTTAGCCTAAACACACTTGACATGAGCAGAGCCACATCCCTGACTTGCCCAGGAAAGGGGCTTTCCAGCACAGGCCATCATTTTGAGGATCTAAAGGTCCAGTTTTCTTAGTGCTGGTCGTTGGTGAGCCTCTGTCCAGCTGCAGCTCATCACAAAGCCATGGGGAGCACAGACCTCAGCAGCACCTTTGCTAAGGAGTGGTTGTAAAAGAACTGTGTGTTCATGCCAATAAGGTGTAAAAATCCACTGTCGAACCTGCTGAGTTAAGGATAGGCTTGTGCTTAAGAACCCACCTAGGTCGACCCCAGGACATCTGTAGTTTCATTGTCATTTTTTCCCATCCCAGCACAGTTTCAGAGAGAAAAGGGGTCATTATTTTTTAATCACTGTGGCTCAAGTGTGCTTTGTAAGCACATCTGTGAACAGCAGAGCAGCACAGCTCTGCCTGGAGCAAGGAAAGCTCAACCTGCACCTCCTTTTTCTTTCCAGGATAAACCATTATCAGCAAAGGCTGCAGTCCCTCTACTTCAAGAAGAAGTTTGCAGAAAGAGTTGCAGAAGTCAAACCCAAGGTGGAAGGCAAGTGACCAGACCTGCTAAGGGACTTCGTGCCAGCACAGGGAGCACTTGTAGGAAGAGCATCCCTTTGTGCCAAGGGGCAAGCCCGGTCTGCATGAAGGTTGCAGTGACACAGGGGAGGGGAGGGAGTTGGTGGTCTCTGTGGGTACTGAAGAGGTTACTGCAGGAAAAGGATTGTGCTGTTGTGGCAGGGGGTAATGTCCCACTCCTCTCTGCTTTTCAGCCATCCGTGCTGGCTCCAAGGCAGTGCTGCAGAGCAGCAGCCTCCAGCAGCTGCTGGAGGTGGTCCTGGCCTTCGGGAACTACATGAACAAGGGCCAGAGGGGCAATGCCTTCGGCTTCAAGATCTCCAGCCTCAACAAGATCGCGGACACCAAATCCAGCATTGACAAGTGAGCAGCCTTAGCCATGGTAGCATCTGTGGGCCCCAGGGATGTTGAGGGAATGGAGGGGCCATAAGCATTACCTCTAGGATGTGGGTAGGTGGGAGCAGTCCCCTCCTCTTGCTGCCCAGTTTGGCTCATCCAATGATGTGCATGTCCATTTTTTGAGCACGACAGCTTGTGAGGGAAGCTGAACTGCAGATCAGCACAGGGATTGATGGGGACTTTCCTTCCTGGGCTGGCTAAACTTCAGCCAAGGCTGATTAGGAAAATCATCTTCCAAATGCTTTTTAACCCCATTGACAAGCCAGGAGCCAGAGAAAGGTTTCCCAGAGGCTTCACTCCATGGGAGCTGCTTCTGCCACCCCCACAAGCTGCTGCAGCCATTGCCTGGTTTGCTGTCTCCTTCCAAGCTCCATGCAAGAGTGGAGCTGGGTCAGGTCTCAAAACTGCCTGGTCTCATCCATCAGTAAAGACAGTGGAGAACAGGAGCAGTGATGCTGAGGTCACCTGCCCTGGGTTTCTCCTGTGGAGGATCCTTTGCTTGCAGGGACCAGCCCGCTCTGCGCTGTGTGTGTGCATAGGACAAATCCATCCCATGTGCCCAGACAGACAGTGATTATCCTTGCAGAAATCCTCAAATAATTAGTTACCAAGGTTGGGATTTAACTAGGGGTTTTGACTGAACTGTGAGCTCCTCAAGATGCCACCACGCTAACCTCACTGCTTCTCTCTCCTAGGAACATCACCCTTCTGCACTATCTCATCACTGTTGTTGAAAAGAAATATCCGAAAGTCCTCGGCCTGCATGAGGAGCTGCGAGACATCCCACAGGCAGCCAAAGTCAAGTAAGCAGGAATTAATTTGGCACTTAGGAGCTCTGGGAGCACCTCTTCTCTCATTTCAGCCTGCCTTTCCATGTCACCCCACCCTAGCTCATGCTCCTGGCCAGATCCGGCTGCTGGGCTGTACCCCCTGCCCTGGCCATGCTGGCATGGAGCAGCCCAGGACACTGAAGCAAACATCACCTGGTGTCTTTAAATCACAGCCCTCACAGCAAAGGCTCTAAACCTCTGAGCTTGAGGGAGGAGAGCTGCTTGGAGCAGCCATTTCCTGTTGTTATCTCACCACAGAAGCATTTAATTAATTTCTAATGGTACGTTAAGTAATCTGTGAGGAAGCGGTTGCAGTGTGGCTGCAGATAAAGGGCAGCTGTTTATCTTCATGTGGCAGGGAGGCTCTGCCTGCAGCACTGGCAGGACCAGGCAGCCCTGCAAGGGGCTCTCCTACCTCCAGGTCCTGCCTGCTCCTCATTTTACCACCAACATGGAGCTTCTGGTGTGTGCAACCACTTTTTAAACTCTGCCTGGTGACCCGTTGGGAGCAGGCTGCCCCTGTTCAGCAAAACCCTTAAACACATGCTGAACCTTTAAGTGCAGGAGGAATCAGCTGTTACCCTGCAAAGCCCTCAAGTGTGTGCTGAAGTACCTCTGAAATCAATGAGGCTCTGTTTCGGTTTTAAAGTTCAGCAGGAGCTTATGGGCTTTGCTGCTCCAGGGACGTGAGCAGCATAGATCAGATGTTTCTGCAGCCAGCGTGTGTTCTTGTTAGCCATGGACATGAAAAGAGCCTGAAACTGCACCTTTTTAGAGAGGGTGCAGTTAGAACAGGTTACCCTAAGAAGCCATGGATGCCTCATCCCGGGAAGTGTTCCAGGCCAGGTTGGATGGGGCTTGGAGCAACCTGATCTAGTGAAAGGTGTCCCTGCCCATGGCAGGGGGGTTGGAACTGGATGGGCTTGGAGGTCCCTTCCAACCCAAAACATTCTGTAATTCTATGAAATACACATAATGTTTACAGTGTATTTCTCAAGCGTATTCTGGTTTCAAAGATCTCTTGTACTTATGGTGGGTTCCCAAGGAAGATGGGTAATGTACAAAATAAGCATCCTCATGTTTAAAATGTAAAATAATCATCAGCCATTGGGATTAAACACAGTGACAGGACAAATCTTGGCATGTGAGGAAGAGTGTTCTTCACCCAGAAGGTGCTCGAGCACTGGAACAGGCTCCCCAGGAAAGTGGTCACAGCACCAAGGCTGACAGAGCTCCAGGAGCATTTGGACACTGCTCTCAGGCACATGGTGGGATTCTTGGGGTTGTTCTGCGCAGGGTCAGGAATTGGAGTCGATGATCTTTGTGAGTCCCTTCCAACTCAGGATATTCTGTGAGTGTGTGGTGGCATCATCTAAGAACATGGCTGAGCAGGACATGCTCCTCATCCATGGAGACTCCAGCTTTCTCATGCTTGTGTATCTGCAGCTGTTGTACAGACACACGGATGGGAAAGAAAATGTCTTCAGAGAGGGTTTTTTTACCTCCCTAAACTTTATCATTTTGCTCTAAACTGGACACCATATGTAACATTTGGGTTTGCTCCAATCGAGAGTGAAACCAAAAAGTTCTGGAAAACCCTGAATTCCCTCCAGCCCTGCAGCTGTGGAGCAAAAATTGCCGCCTCTGTCAATCCGCACCGCTAGTAATGAACTGCTGGAGCACAGGGCTCCCAAAACTGCATTTTCCCAGACTAAACCTGCCAGGAATGCTTGCCCCATGACCCAGCATCAGCATTTCCAGGGACCCCAGCCCTTGCACAGACACCCCTGGAAAGGCGTCAAGCTTGTGGTCATCGAGTCTTTGTGAGAAAGCTTCCCCTCAGATGTAGTGGTAGAAACCCGTAAGCACTTGAATTCGAAGCTCATCAGGGGCTTGAGCCTTGTGTAAACAAAGTCAGCGCCAGACGTGATGATTTATTTTTATTTCTCTATATTTGGGCTGTCTCCCTTTATGCAAGCCTCACTGCTAGGAAGGATGCTTTGCCTGATGTTCACCCATCTGTGGTACCCTGAAAAACTGTCCTCTGTGCACTGGGACAGTGAGCCCAAGTACTGCTGGCTCTGGAGAGAAATCTGTGCCCAGCAAAGCCCTCTCCTGAGCTGTCCTTTTGCTTGGAGAGGGCTGCAGGCTGCTGAGCTTGCTAAACCTGCACAGTCCCCTTGATTAAAAATACAGAAAAAGTGCTTTGCTTTACAAACAGCAACTGCAGCTACTTTGAGATAGTCCCAGCTTAGAGGCTGTCAGCCTGACTTGCTGCTTGAGACATGCTGATCTGCAAAAAGGAGGCAATGTGTGCAGTGTTGGGGTCTTTTCAGTGGGAAAACCTAGTCAAGTTGGTCAGAGAGCTGTGAAATTTTCTGGGGAAGGCTGACAATTAACATCCCACTATTTCCAACAGCATGACTGAGCTGGAGAAAGAAATAAACACTCTGAGGAGCGGCCTGAGAGCGGTGGAGACTGTAAGTATTACTTAAATAAAATATAGTCCAGCCTGGCTCCAAGCAGCACAGCATCCCTCCTTGGGGAGGCAGGCAAGGGAGCTCTCAGCAAAGTGGCTTTTATCTCACATCCTGGAGATGTGTTTGTCTTTCCTTCCTGCCCTGCACGTGCTCCTGTCCTCTCAGGGCTGTTTTGGCACTGGAGTTACCATGTGTGTTTAGGCACGTGCATGGTTTATATCTTGAATACATCAAGGGAGGGTGAGTAAGCCTAGTGATGATGCCCATGGAGGACCTGTGATGTGCAGAGGGGTCTCCCGTTGGCTGTAAAACCACAGAGGTCTGGGGAGCACTTCTGTAGCCCAGCTGGAATGGTGATGAAATGGTGGAGGTATCCCAAAGGACTCACAGTCTTGCTAAATTATCCTGCTTCCCACAAGCTTTCCTGCAGGATTTGGCTTAAAAGCTTACTGCAGGCACTGTAAAGCGTGCTAATGCAGGGTGTTATGTGTGGCACAGGGTAGCAGCAGTGGTGGTGCAGGCAGTACAGTACCCCAGGCACTGATGCAGGCACACTGCACACTGCCACAGACTGATGCTATTCATGTCCCTCATCAGCCAGGGCTGACCAGATTTACATCCTTTTTTCCCCCAAAGGAGTTGGACTTCCAGAAGTCTCAGGTTCAGCAAGCAGGTGACAAGTTTGTGTCTGTCGTCAGCCAGTTCATCACATTAGCCAGCTTCAGCTTCTCTGATGTCGAAGATCTTCTGATGGAAGCAAAAGAGCTGGTAAGGCCAACAATGTCCTTGAGATCTTGGTAGTGTTTCAGCCTTACCAGGGCACATATGTGTGAATATCTCCAATACCTCCCTCGTGAGGTCACATGAGTGTCCTGCTCAGACTCTCACATGAGAAAGCTGTGGGGCTGCTCTTCATGTTGTGTTTGGAGTGAGTAGGTGAACACTCTGACTCCAGGGCAGGGCCTTCTTCCTGCTTCACAACCCATCATGGCAGGGAATCGCAGGTCAGGCTATAGCAGATGGCTCCTAGGATGAAGGATGTATATAAAGCCATGAGACACCTGTCTACCTTTTGGAAGTGCAAGGCAAGGGCTAGCCATGGGAGAGTTGTGTCCATTAGGGGAGGAGGTAACAGGTCATTTATGAGGGTTTGACTTTTGGTGAAGAACTTTTGCCCAAGGCTAAAGGGCTTCTTTTGCTTTCTCTGTCAAAATGGGAATATCCTAGTTTTGGGGGATTTAGAGTTAGGAGCGTGGCTGCTGGGGCATCTTGGCCAGTGAAGGCTGAAGGTGGGAAGAAAGCAGGCTGTTCCATCTGGAGTTGATGGAAGAGGAGGAAAAATGCAACCATGTCTTCAGCTGGACATGAGGTCTCCCAGAGACTGATATTGGAGACAACCGAGGCTGCCTGAGAGACCCCACTTCTGCAGGGGTAGCTGATCTGGGAGCTGCCCACCTCTTCTCTCCAGAGAAGAGTGAATGGAGCTCAGTGACATAATTGAGGCTAAACTCAGACCTGGTTAGAGAAGCCACTCAAAAGTTTTGCTGTTCTCAGACTAATGCCTTGGTAAGAGCTTTGCAGTCACATGCAGTGACCTCCTGCCACGTCGTGGTTTTCTCCCCACCAGCCTGGTTTAACTCATGGCAAAGGGGTGGCCACGGGATGGCATCTGTGATTCCCAAACATGTTTCACTTCTCCTCTTTCAGTAAAGGGATACACACATCTGGTTCCCATTTGCTCCAAGTTCTCCATTATCTCCTCCCTGGCTTGGCCTTCATCTTGATGGAAGTGACAGGCAGATAGTCCAGCACAGGCCATTTTAGAGGTTCCATCTATGCCCAGTGCATCAGCTACATTCCAAAGACAGAAGTTACTGTGTGTCACCTCCTTCTCCCTGGCTGTACCAGTGTCTAATTGGCACTGTCCTTCTGACCATCGACCCACGCTTGGGTGTTATGATGGACCATTGCCTTCCTGGGGCCTTCACTAACCCACCCACCCTTTGGGGCTTGAAGGTAACCTGGCAGATCCTCCTTGTAGTGAGTTAGAACTGGAGATAGTGACAAATGCTTTGCAAACTATGTTATCTTCTGGTCACTTGGCTAGATCTGGAGGAGGAGCTCTGGTCATGGTCCCCAGTGTCCATGGAAGTGCACTCTAAAGCAATTTGCAGCTCTTCCCATGGTATTGGATGGGCTGGGCTGTGCAGAGAGCACCAAATCTTTGCTTTTTAAGCACATGTCCAGATTCAAATTGTGTTACTGTTTTCTCTTAGGAAAACAAACTGTTTTGTAAGCTTTATATCCCAGGAGAATGACATTTTCAGCCTTTCTATCCCCACCAGAATCTCTTGTAACATGGCAGAGAATTTAATATCTTGATTTAAATCAACAAGAATAACCTCAATTATATTGACTTATATAGTGGCACCTCTCAGATTCCTCCCTGCATCTTGAAGTGTTAAGTCTCTTTAGTAAACAAAGAAATAAAAATGCCCTAATTTTTTTTAAGAGCCTGGGGCACCCCTGCAAATAAAACTAAATCATACAGGCAGGCTTTAAAAGTGTTCCTCTTGGTCCGCCCTGCAAATTCAAAGCAACTAATAAATCTGTTTGTGCTTTGATTTAGTTTTTCTTTTCTTTAAAGCTTGCTTATCTCCTGAATGTGCCATCACAATTTTAACAAACTTTCTGTGCACAAACAGTCTCCTTCAAACTGGAAGTGAGAACAAAGAGTGTCAGTCCCAAGGACAAGTCACAGGCTGCTTGGCGACTGGGACACATCAGCAGATCATGGATGTCCTGTCCTGACCTTTGCTAATGCCTCATTCGACTCCCCTACATTAATGGTGTGCAAACACAAAAGGCCGGAAAACTCCCTTTTTCCCTGCCCAGGGCTGTGCCTGAGCCTGGGCAGAAATCTCTTTTAGAAGTTTCACCAACACATTTGGTTCCAATAGCAGAGCATGTGGCAATGATAAATAATACCCCAAAAATACTTCAAAGAAAAACTTAAAAGTGCAAATTTCCCTTCCCCTGCCGTGTTTACTATTAGTTTTATGTCTTTGGTCCTACAGTATTTTGCTTCCTTGCTTTTACTGCTGCTGAGTTAATAAAGTGGAGCTGGGGCAGAGAAGGCTCAGCAGACCCAGAGGCAAGATGGGGAGAGGGGGCTTGAGAATGATCAAGGTTAGCTCTCACAGGGCAGCAGGTAAAATGGCAGATGATTAATTTCATGTTTAAGTCAAGGCTTGATGAAGCAAAGCCCTGTTCTCCACCATGGCTGCTGGAAGTGTTTCTCTCTGCTCCATCAGGTCAAAGGTTTCCCATGGGGGTTTCATCAGTACATCAGTTTCATCAGTAGGTATATCTAAGACAAGTGCACCCCTGTATTCTCTCTTCCAGTTTGCCAAGGCTGTGAAGCACTTTGGAGAAGATACGGACAAAATTCAGCCTGATGAATTCTTTGGCATCTTTGACCAGTTCCTTCAAGCTGTGACTGAGGCCAAGCAGGAGAATGAGAACATGAGGAGGAAGAAGGAGGAGGAAGAGCGCCGGGCACGCATGGAGGCGCAGGTGAGTAGACACCACCAAGTATGGCATCATCCTTGGGGCACCTGGGGATGGCAACCATGTCATGCTGTCCCCATGCTGGCCATGGTGGCATGGGGAGCACTGAAGACTGGGCAAGGAGCTTCTGTGCTCTTAGACCCACTGAATTCTCACTGTTGATTGCTTAATTAACTAATGACTAACTGTGTTGTTTATGTCTTAAAGCTGAAATGTGCAGCAGAGCTGCTGCTCACTGAGGGCTGCTGTGACCCATGAGCAGCAGCCATGGGGCTGTGACCTTCAGCCCATGGGTTGTATCATAGAATCTCAGAATCACAGAAGGGTTTGAGTTGGAAGGGACCTAGTTCTAATTCCAACCCCTGTGCCATGGGCAGGGACACCTTCCATTAGACCAGATTGCTCCAAGCCCTACCAAATGTGGCCTTGAACACTTCAAGGAGTGTATCAATAACCCTGACCAACTCTTGTGTGCTAAGCACTGAGTTGGGAAACGGCTCTTGTTCTGTGAGTTTGGGGATCACCATGCATGTGTTGGGCACCCCATAACCACCTGCACGAGAGAGTGAGATGTCTTCTTTCCCTGTCTCTCTGTGACCTGTAGCTGAAGGAGCAGCGGGAGCGGGAGCGCAAGGCGAGGAAGGCAAAGGAGACCGGGGAGGAGAGCGGCGAGTTCGACGACCTTGTCTCGGCCCTGCGCTCGGGCGAAGTCTTTGACAAGGACCTCACCAAACTGAAGCGCAACCGCAAGCGCATCACCAACCAGCTGGCTGATAGCGGCCGGGAGAGGCCCGTCACCAAGCTCAACTTCTGAAAAAACAAAACAGCAGCAAAAAACCCAACAAAACAAACAAACAAAAAAACCCCACGGGTTAGTCTTTCTGAAGTGGCTAAAGTTTTCTTTTTATTTCCATTACACTGCCTTGCAATTCAAAGCGAAACAGTGGCACGCTCTTTCTTCCCGTGGGCGAGTGTGTGTTGTATATACTGTGTATATAGTCGGGTCGGGGGATGTGGGTGGAGGTACATGGGCAGCTCACATTGGTGAGAGCCAGCACCGCCTCTTCCCCACTCCAAAAAGTAGTTCTCCCCATGCACAAGCACAATGCCGCATCTGCGGAGCAAGAGAGGACCCAACCCAGAGCCGCCAGCAGTCCCCGTGACCCCCAAAACCAACGGGAGCTGCTTCCTGCAGCTCTCCTGTTCGGACCCCCCAGGCCATTTGCACGGGATGCCTTGCACACAAGCTGAGCGGTTTAAAGAAGAAAAGAAAAAAAAGAGCAAAGTTGACTGAACTTTAATCCATTGTTTGCTTGGTTTTTTTCCTCATTGTTGTGATTATTCCAAAAAACTCGCAGATCCACGTGTTGGCGCTGGCTCCCGAGCTCAGCGCCGCAGGCGTACCCGGCGATGCTCTTCCCGTCATCCTTCGGGAATGCTCTTTTTCCTCTTACCGCCACCTTGGTAAAGGACAAACTTTATCCCAAAGTGCTTTTCGCTGTAACGCCACACAGATGTATTTATATTGTTGCAACATTTTCTGGCCCAAGACGGTGGGAAAGGTTAGTTCTCAGAGGAGACGAAGAGCATAAACCTTTGCGTTGTAATTTTTATTCTTGCTTTCTGTTCAGTGGGACAAACTGTATCCTCTGTCAAGGTGGGTCAGGACTGAAGGTCTCTGAAATATAAAGGGGTTGGCGTAAAACCCGCCAGCTTTCACCCACCTTCTTTTCTTTCTCTTTCTTGAATACACAGAAGCAGTGATGCCAAGAAACACTCGTCTCTTAGCCAGGTCCTTTTTCGACTGGTTTGCTGTTCATTGTCATTGCAAATTTGTAAGCAAAACTACCTGTCAAATGTCAGTCCAAAAAAAAGACAAAAAAAAAAACAATAATAAAAATAATTCAGAGCTCTCAGGGAGTAATAATTTAAAGGTTTAGAAAATTAAGAATTGGAGAATAAAAAGTAACCACCATTAACATATTAACATTTCTATTCTTAAATTATGCTGAGTATATAGAGGACTGTTACTTTTTACTTTTATTTATTTGTGGTATGTTTTTTAAGAAAGCAGAACAAAACCTTTTTATACCACCAATACTTTTGTGATCCTTTTTTTTTGTTTGTTTGTTCTTTTTCCTGTGGAGAGATGAGTTTGTCCCTGTTGCACTAGATATTAACACTATTTGAAATAAGGCTGGTTGTTCTTTTTTTTTGTCAGATAATCGGTATTACTGGTGGGGTAGAAAATGTCAGTGAACTATATGTACTGTATAGCAAAAGTGCTGTTTAAACTAATTTGTATAAAAAAATATGGTTCTAAGCACCTGAAGGCCGCGGGGTCTGCGTGCTGAGTGAAAGCTGTGAAATCTCTCTCGAAGCAGAGTTGTCAAGAGCTGTGGTTTTACCATTTTGTTCTTCTCTTCATTGCAACTTTTAACGCACTGTAGATTAAAAAAAGAAAGAAAAAAAGAAAAAAAAGACTTTCTGAGTAGCATTTAAAGCAGTAATAAATAAAGCAGGTAAGCGCAAAAATAAAGTCCAGCACCTCGTATCCAAGCAGCTGCAAAACCTGCAGATTGTGTTCAAAGGTGGAGTTAAGCACTTTGCTTTAAGAAGGAGGGGGAAATAAAGACAAAAGGTAATGATAAGACTATTCCTTAACTAAAGTGCCTCTATTTATATTTTTTATTTATGGCTGAATAAAATGGGGCTGATACAATTGAGGGAACGGACTATGGGGGGAATTGAAAATACATAAAAATAAGAAAGAAAAAAAAAAAGGTGAAAAAAAAAGTCTGGCCTCTGATGGTTTAAGGAATGGTTGGTCACACGTGTTGAATTCGAAAGGCAGTGGGAGTTGGAAAGGGTGACCCCCTCCCAGGGTCCCTGGGTGCCAGCACCCACCTCGGCTCCTGCTTCCACAACCCCAGTGCCACATCAGGACCTTTCCTGACAGATTTCCTCTTGCCCTTCCAAACCTGTTGGGTTTTTTTTTCCAATTGTTTTACAACAGCCTGGTTATCAGGCTGACTTTGCCATTTCTTTGTTTTCTTTCAAAAAAAAAACAAAGGAAAAAAGAAAAAATATTATATCTCTATAAATAAATACAAAGGCTGTGTGCAGGTAATTCCATGTGCCATTGTTGAAAACTACTTTTAGATTGGTGCTGGTGTAAGTAGCCACTCTTTTCTCTTGGGTGTGTATTTTAAAGATGATTTTTTTTTAATAATGCCAAAAACAACAAAAAAAATCCATAATAATTTGTAAACTAAAGTATATGTCTTGGACCTTATTAGCTTTGTAGTGACCAAGGTAGTCTGTTAGGTGCAAGGATGTTAGTAGTCTTAGCTAGTGGGAAATGCTGTGTAATGTTATGAGACTGTACATTTTCTAAGATGGCAATATGCAATAAAGAAAAACGATTTCAGTGAGTGTACATGGCAGAGGCATGGCTTATTTCCTAGGGGAAAATAATGGGATAATTGGGGATTGAGACAGATGTTGAAGAAAAGGCTTTATGAAGGCTGCTCTTTCTCAGGTGTGTTTGTGGGCTTTTGTGGGGTTGGCTTATAACCCCACTTCATCCCTTCCCTGCGTGCTGGGTTTTGGGTTGTTGAGGGTGTTCCCCCCTGTTGAGTTTTAGGCAATCAGGGTTTTTTCTACCCTCCAGGCTTGCAGCATCGATATTGTCACCCAGCTGTGGTCTCTGGAACATCTCCCAGTTAACAACTCCATTCGTTTCTCCCCACTGTGTTGTTGCTAATGCCTTTTCCCACCTTGGTGGGGACTTTTCCAAAAGCCCACCTGGGCTTTTCAGAGATCCTGCACTGAGGCAGCTGCCAGTTTTGCATCATGGGATTGGATCATCTCCCTTTCTCCGGGGGACAGTGCTGGCTGGGCTGGCCAGTGTGCCTCTAGCAAGCCTATCTAGACAACAGCAGAGGTGTTTTCTTGGCAGTAGCCCAAACCCCTCATGGCCTATTTCTGCTCAGCATTGCCTTTCCCATACACCTTCCCATCCATGTTCTGCTGTTTTCTTTTTTTTCCAATGCTCTTTGCATGGGTGATCTTGCAGCACCCAACACCCCCAGACCCTGCTGTCTGTAGCAGTGGGAGCATCTGCATTGTGCTCTGACCCATATGCTTTCCCCTTTCGTCAGGTTTTTTCCAGAATAACCAGTAAGCTGGCACTGAGCCAGCACAGATGGGGCCTCCAACACATCCCTGGGCTTCTTGGGGATTCCCTATGGTGTGTTCCCACTCAGCACTGGGACTGGCAGGCACTGCAGCTTTCTGCTGTTTATATCCCATTGCTGCTGTTTCCCATCAAGGAGTGTATTTATGCCCCAGTGTTGGTCAGATTTCAGCAGATGGGGAGCACAAGGAGATGGTGAAACTGGTGATGCCATGGGAAAGCAGCCCTGAGCTGTGGTGAGAAGACTCAAGGAAAAGGGGGATGGCTTCAGCTGCTCTTCCCATCACAAATCTCCAGCATAGAGCTGATGTGAGTTCATCCATAAATGGATGTGAACAAGATGGCCAAACCCCACAACCTGATGAGGACCTGGAATTCTGGTAAATGGCAGATTGCAGGTTTCCTGGGCCACACCAGTGTGTGACACAGGATAGTCCCTGGGGTGGGAATGAGGTGATGATAGGAGATAGGAGCAATGTCAGGGCATAGTTTTTTATTCAGCCAAGATATTTGGGGGAAAAAAACCCATCATAGTAACTTGCAAGCCTCATAGCCTTCAAACCCCTTCCCCAGAGCTGGATTAGCAACATCTGTGGCTTAAGAAAATAAATTTCAGGTACAACATTTGTTATCCCAGAGGAAAGAGGACCAGGGTGGGTGCTGTGGTGGGCTGGCATGGCTGGGCTGTATGAGCCCATGTCCACTGATGTTCTGGCTGGGTGGGTTTTCATGTGAAAAAAGGCTTGTGTGTCCCAAATCCTGGCTGTTCCCTCCAGTTGCAGCCATGAGCCAGCACACCCTTGTGTGCTGGATGAGCCAAACCTGCTCAGACCCGCCGGTGCCAGGGGAGCTGCCGGGCATGGCGCTCCTGGAGGAATTGCCCCATGGGGCCACCCGAGTTGGTGGCACCAAACCTGCTGAGCCAGCCTTGGCTGTGCTCCATTCCAGCCCGGTGGCTTTCCCTGTTGCCAAAGGCTGGAGTGACTGGGAGTCCCACCTGAGTGCGAGGTGTCAGGTGTCATCTCCTGCACTCAACCTGTTATCCTTGGCATCATGCCCCAGCTTGGAAAAGATGAGTCAAGAAGTTGAGGCAATGGCCTGATGCAGGCAGACCATTACATGCAAAGCTCAGCTCAGCAAGTAGGACAGGCATGGCTCCCAATCCTGCTTTGTGCCACTGGCAGGATGCTGGGACAGCAGGAGCTTGCCGGACTTCACAGCTAAAAGTATTTATTTACTCACAAGGAAGGGGACAATGGGTCAAATGTATCTGTCAGACTGATATCCCGGCTGGAGACCCTCAGGAGAGGGTAGGCAAAGCAGGGATGTATCCAGTTCTGCTCCCACTTGTGCTGTGGCTGGACCTGGCTCTGTCCCCACTGCCAGTGCCTGTGTCACAGCTCAAGCAGATTTTCTGGGGTGAAACTGCACTTTAACATTGTCATGATCTTGCACAGTCCTGTCACCAGATCTGCAGTCCTTGTGCTGGGCTGGTACTACTGGAGGACCCCAGGAACAGGCTTATCCCTCAATGCAGAGACCAGTGTAGCATGGAGTGTGTCCAGGGAAAGGCAGTGTTGTTCGAGAAGGGTCTGGAGCACAAGTCTGATGAGAAGAGGCTGAGGGAGCTGGCAGGGCTCAGTCGAAAGGAGCCTCAGGGGACACCTTTCACTCTGCAACTCCCTGAAAAGAGAGTCCAGCCAGGTGGGGATTGGCCTCTTGTCCCAGGTAATAAGGGATCGGACAAGAGAAAATGGCCCCAAGTTGCAACAGGGGAGGTTTAGATTAGATAACAGGAACAATTTTTTCATGGTAAGAGTGGTCAAGCCCTGGCACAGGCTGCGCAGGGCAGTGGTGTAGTCATCAGCCCTGGAGGTATTTAAAAGATGTGTGAATGTGGCACTTGGGGATGTGGTTTAGTGGTGGGCTTGGCAGTGCTGGGCCAGCAGTTGGACTTGATGATCTGAGATACTTTTCCAAACTAAATGTTTCTATGATTCTATGAATTCTGTGATTCTCAAACCCCATAAAAGGTTTCTGTACCAGCCTGTGCTATGGGTGAACAAGCTTTGCTTCTAGGTGGGACAGGAGAGGGCCAAGCTGACACAAAGGCAATGGATGTAGGAAGGAGGTGATGAGCCCTATCTCCATCCTGTCTCCTGCAGCAAATCCTGCCAGACACCTTTTCTGTGAGCTTTCTCCCTAACACTGCTCATGGTCCTCCAATAGATGCATGTGGAAAAGAGAGTTGTCCATTTGAATCAGAAGTGCTCTGATCTGAAAGCTCTGAGCATTTTACATTATTTTTGGCCTGAAATCAGGCTTGATGAGTCTGCAGGTGAGCCAGGGAGAAATCCTGTGCCCCAGCAGATCCTCAGCAAAGGGAGCACCACCACCTGCTGGCACTTCCCAATTTCAGCATTTTAGAGCTGTCGAGTGCAAAATAAATTCTGCTGCTTGTTTTTCTCTGTGACCTCCAGTGTGGTCTTAAAAGTTCTCCAGCACGATTGAGGAGGGCTGATTTTAATTCTGTCCATCGTAGTTCAAGTCAAATAGCCAAAGGTCAGAACTTGTGGCTTCTCTGTGACTTCTGGCAATGCCTGACCTTGAGGGCACTGCACGATGTGTGCACATGCAGCAACACAAATGCATGTTTATGTAAGGTAAATGAACTCTAAATAGTTTCATGGGTCCATGGCTTTTGAAATTATCACAGAATTCCCAACTCCAGAGCTTGTCCCAGTGCCAAGGTCTGTGTTGGGAGCCAGTTTTGTGCGGGCTCCCCTTGCACTTTGTGGTCATGTTGCACAAACTTGAAATTCAGATGGAGTTTCCCAGTTCTCAGGGCAACTCTGTAAAGGTGAGTCATTGAATGGCCAGTTTTCCATTACTTTCTTTATTGGCCCATATTCCAGCATTTGTTTATAGGTTCTCAGTTCAGACATGGCTCTGCAGGAGGTGTAGGACACACACACCTGTGTATTTGGGCAATGTCAAGTACAGCTGCCCGAAGCCAGGATTATCCTGGGCACAGCAAGCCTGGAGGCATAGCTTTGTTCCTGCTGCCTAAGCCAGCCCTTTGGCCTTCCAGGACACTGCTGTAAAATAGGCTGGGGTTGTGCCCATGGCTTTACATGAGCTTTGGGTGCTGAGGGCTACAGGGAGGTTTTCCATCTACTTCAAATCGTGCCTGTGTACCTTCATACAGCTTTACTTAGCCAAGCTCTGGGCAGAGCATCCCCTGGGTTCAAGGAAAGGTGAGGAAGTCCAGCTTTGTGCTTCACCCAGCTCCTGATCTCTGCCTTAAACCTTTTTTTACCATGAAATCAGTGGAAAGCACTCAGGCAAGACCTAGTTTCCATGGCAAATCTTTCCCATTTAATAGCAGGAGGGGATCACCATTTGGGTTATATTTTCTGGAAAGAATCCACAATTTAGATGCTGTATTCAGAACTTGACATGACCTCAGGGACAGTATATTACCAAATGTTCTGTAAAATGCACCAGACTGAGCACAGAAGCCACAGGCACAGGTCAGGGAGAAGCACAAGTGCTGCAGCACATAAGATTTCACTGGCAAAAATAAGTGACCTGGTTACTCTGAGCATTTTTTATCCCTGATGCTGAGATTAATTCAGAGTATGATGCTAAATCAGGTAAGCAAATTACACTTATGTGGTCATGGGGGAATTGCTGGGAGAGCAAGATGTATTTAAGAGAAATTTGTCTTGCTGCTTTTGCCCACACCTATGACGCTGAGGGTTTCAATCTGTAGGGCCCATCCAGGGCGTTTGGTTCCTCACCAGCTGCAGCACCAGCATCCTCCCAGCTGCCCTCCACTGGAGTGGGGTGGGGTGGGCTAGCTTGGTGCTGGCCATCAGCCAGCCTAGTGTCCAGGTGCAGCCCCAACGTGGGGACAGTTTTCACCTGCTCTGAGTGTGCACCCCACAGTGAATCCCTCTGGTCAAGCCCCAAGCTCAACCAAAATATTTAAGCCTATGCATCAGTACTGATGGCAGAAGCAGGTGGAGATATTCCTGCTGCCTTCAGCCAGACTTGCTCTGCCCTTCTGGGAAAAACAGGGATGTTCCTCCAGATGTGGAAGGCTGATCAGTGCACTGAGTGTTTCCACTCCCAACCTCCATCCCAGGAACTGAAGAACATCATTTTCCCAAGTGATGTCCCCAAAGTCACCACTGCTGCAACTTTCTGCTTCTCCTTATGGTGGCAAGGAGGGAAAGCACACAACTTGTAGAACACTGAGCTTTGCAAATTGCTTTAACTCTTGAGTGCACACAACAGTAAAAACCCCCTGAGGAAAGGTGCAATCCTCTGTTCTGAGCCAAACTTTTTTAAAAAACTCTTTCTTCTGTTTATGAATCCCTTTAGATGTTCCCCTTGATTATTAGCTTCTGAGCTGACTGTGCAAGAGATAAGGCTAAAAATAGCTTATAAAGGAAGGAATAATGGATGTATAGAATTAAGGATCCCAAGTATTATATATATTCCCTGATCAGTTTTGTGGGCTTTTGGAAGTGCTTGGCTTTGCGGAGGAACCTTGAGGATCTCAGTGCCAGCAAGGCAAGAAATAACACAAATAACAAGTTGTTTGTATCAGAGTGAATTTGCTTATTCTACTGAATCACAGCTGTATCCTGCTCATCTTTCACCATCACCCTGCAGAAAACACACAGATTGTTCTGTGGTTGTGTCTATTACATGTTGCACTCAAAGATTCTGAGTTTAAGGCTCAGCCAAAAACCCACCCTGAGGAGTGCGGGGCTGAGCACAGAGTGGCAATGTCCACAGTAATGGGGACAGGAGCAGGATAAGTCTGTGTAGCATGCCAGCCTGGCACAGAGCAACATGGCACAGTGCTTCCAGCTCCCTGGGACAGAAGTGCTGTAGTGTGTCACCACCTGTATTCCTTCTGGTAGAGCTGCCTGGCGAGTGGGGGGTCTTTGTGAGTGACTCCCATGCTGGATCTGACCCTCAGAGCACATCGTGTTGTGTCAGAATTCCTTTAGCTGTTGAGTTCCCCTTGTTAAACCTCCTCTGGCTCTGGTCACAGCCTCCTGGGATCCTGTTCACTGAGATCATCCATCACTCCTCAGCTAGACCAAGCAGGCCCTTGTGTTGTGCCCTGAGGTTTCTGCTACTTTCACTTTGATTTCCCCAGTGACTCATCCATTTCATGCCACTGAGGGGGATTTACTTTTCCTCCTGCAGGAAGCAGTGGTGATTTCCTAGGAAAAAAAATACCTAGAAATGTGGAGCTCTTCCCTAAGCACTTCAGCTGGGGTGACTGTACATGCTTCAAGACACAAGCAGTGCACGGCCAGCAGCATGGGATGAGAAACCCATTGCTCCTTTGCAAATTTGGAACAGCAAGAAGGTTGGCCATGGTATGGATAGAGCCTTTTCCTCCCACATTCAGCACAGCACAGCTGGGCATGGGGTCACCTAAGCCTGGATCCCATTGTGAGTTACTCCTCCTGCAGAATTTGGGATCATTTTATTCTTGCAGTGCTTAGTTACTACCTTGTGGCTCTGTAACTCTTTGAAAGCAGATCTAGATGCACACCCATCATTTATTATTAATAGTCAGAGTCACCACATAAAAATACAAAAGCAGCTGGAGTGAAAAGGCAATTCTTCTGCTGAACTAAGCAACCTGCCAGCATCAGAACTGATCTCACCAGGCCTCCAGGCTGCAGCTTTTGCAGCTCTGGAACATGTGCAGCACAGCCACTAATCAGCCAGTGTTGCACAAAATTAAACTTTTCTGATGTGCTTTCCAAATTATTCATTTCAGACTCTACAACAAACCTTCCAAAAAGCAGGATGGGTCGAATCTCTCTTTCAAACGAGGTTTCAGAGAGATGCTCTTAGGGCTTGCACTGCATCAGCTGCAACCTTTACTCCGAATGCTTTTATTTGGGATTCTGCAGTCCTGAAGGCAGAGTGGCTGATCTCATTAACAGGAAGAGGTTTTTCTTAGGATCATTAGCAGAAAAGCTGTGCTTAGGTCTCTGCTGACACCTACTGGACACACAAACCAACACCAATGCCTAAAGAGAAGCAGTAACAGGATTTTACACCCAAGCTATCCCGGTTCAGGTGATGGATGACAGGCATTACAACCCATCAGGCTGTCATTTAAAAGTACGGCTAATTGGACTGCTAATTGTTCACAGTTCATAAATTATGCACACAGCATTTGCTTTTAATGGAGACTTCATCCAGAAATTAGGAAGAGAGTGGAAAATAATTACTTGAATGAATCTGATGATTAAATTAGAAGGAAAACTACCACTTGTCTGCAGTTGGAGCAGTACCTTCTAAAATGCTTGTCATTCATCAAGACTTCATGTTTTCCTTCTAAAACATAATGCATTAATAAAATCAGTGGCATTTGTATCTTTGTCAAATAATAGGTCACCCTTAAACTGAAAGTCAGTATGCTGAAAAGTCAATAGGAAACTGAAGAGGCCATTTTTAATTTGTCTTGGACTAACGTTGTGACTGGTATTCACAGCTGAACTGATCTTCAAATCACGTTAGCTACTTTGTCTCTTATGCCAAACATCCTGCACTGAATAAATCACGTGATTTTTTAAGAACTGGGGTTCTAAGAAGTGACCCAATATCCTTGAGACTGCAATTTTGCCTTGTCCAGGCTCATCTCAAGGGAGGAAAAAGCAAAGAGCCACAGCTGGAGGGTTGGAGCCTCAGCGATGGCTTTACAGTATCTAAACCTTCAGTGTCTTGCTGCCTTCTGACTTCTTCAGCCCAAAGGGGCTGAAGGGTGACACTGCCATGGGCATGTGAGAGATGTGGGAGTGATGTCCAAGAGTGGCTTGGCCAGAAGCCAATTCCTACAATGTTTGCTTACCTGGGAACAAGCAGCTGTCACCATGGGCTGACTTTTCAGAGTGCCAGTTAAACACTGAATTAATCCTCTGGTCTGTTTCTCACAGATGAACACACAAAACTATTTTTAGGTACAGGAACAGACTGACACGCTGGTTTGTGTGCTAGCATGGCCAAGGCTTTCTCATCCACTCTCTAATGTCAGGTGAGAGGCAGAAAGCTTCAGCACAGCTGGGACACAGCAGCGTTTTGGCAGGCACTTGCATCCTTTAGTGTGGTTTATGTGTCTTCCCTCTCTGATGTTTGTGGTTTATTTAAGACCCCTCACTCTTTGGTTGTGTTTTTTAAAGCATACTTTTCAAAATGAGGCTTTAGAGACCTTTGTACCTCACTTGTTCATAAGTGCTGTGATAGGAGGAGAGGCTGAGGGAGCTGGGGGTGTTTAGCCCAGAGAAAAGGGGGCTCCAGGGAACGTTCTCACTGCCTACAACTCCCTAACAGGAGGATGTAGTCAGAAGGACGTCGATCTCTTCTCTCATTTAACAAGTGACAGGATAAGAGGACAATGCCTCAGATTGCTCCAGAGGAGGTTTAAATTGGATATTAGGGAAAATTTCTTCATGGAAGGTGTTGTCAGTCACTGGAGCAGGCTGCACAGGGCAGTGGTGAAGTCACCATCCCTGGAGGGCTTTAAAAGATGTGCAGATGTGGCACTTGGGGACACGGGTTAGTGGTGGGCTTGGCAGTGCTGGAGTAACAGTTAGACTCCATTACCTAAGAAATCTTTTTCAACTGAAATGATTCAATGATTCTGTGACTATGAGACGTGTAGGCCAAGCACAGCTTTAAAAGACAGACTGGCTCTTTACTGGAGCTGCAGCAGGTCCATGTCAAAAAGGATCTGGTCAAGAATCTCCCCTTGCTGCAGCCTATTTAGTGTTTCACAGAAATGTGCTAATTTGTGGTGCCTCAAAGACTGCAGCCTGCTGCCCTCATTCAACTCTTCTCATACAAGACTAACACATGGGCACTGACCAACACTTGTTAAAAATGTTTGGAAATCTTTGTTACTCCAGCTTCACTACCACCTTCTCGCTGTGTTAGTTCTCTCCTGATGCAGCTCCCACGGTACTTCAGGGCAGACCTCAGTCCTGCTATCCCCAGCCCTGCTCTTGCTGGAAGTCATTGTCACAGAAATGTTTACCTGGCCTGAGGTGCACTGATCAGGGCATCGAATCATTAGAAAACTAAATCAGCAGGAAAAAGAGGGTTGTTTAGTGCCTGAGCTGGTTAGCAAGAGTCAGCTGGGGTGGTGGGGATTGAAAGGACAATAAAGATGGCCAGACCCAAGCACTGAGGGAAGCAGAACCACCCTTTTTAAGGACTTTTAGCCACATCTGTGTGGTAAATTACCCCGCATCAATCTCCTTGTTACGTCCTGCAGCTACCTAGGTAAGAGTTAAATCTAATCTCACCACTCACAACCACCTTTTTTCATTTACACTAGCCATGCCTTGCTGTGGAAGGACAGGTATGCCAGAAATTCCTGTCCCACCCTTCCAACAAGCCAGCAGTGTTCACTTGCTGTCAAACAGCTCCCATGGAAAGATAAGAGTTTTGTCTAAACAAGCAAGAAAACGCTGCTCAACATGCAAAATCCAGTAGCTGCAGGGCAAAGTAGCAGTGCTGAGTAGTCAAAGGTCAAATCTTTTCCTAGTGGACTTCAGGAGCATGACAGAAGAAAGTTAAAGTAAATGCTTACAGCATGGAAACCAGTTGCATTAAAATTTCACAAACAAACAGCTTTTATCATTCATCTGGCAATGTTTCACAGGAATTCCCTTCCCAAGGCTGGCCTGAGAATGATGCCAGGCTGAGACACTTTCATTTCCTGCATAGAAGACACTTTATTTCTTGTCTCACAAAATAATGACAGTATATTCACTTGTGTCACAAACAGTTGAAACATTAGATAAAACTGAAACATTGTATTTTTAAAGCCTGTACAAGGAAAAACACTGCCTGTGTCTCACACTTAACTCTGGCAAAACAAAGGAAGGCCCAATCTTAGTTTCTGATTCAAAATACTAATTTAAGGCTTTAGGCCTTCAAAAAAAAAGATTATACTGATAAATTAATACAAATTTATGCCATGCAAATACACTTCCATTGTTTTATTTTCCTTTTTTTTCAATGGCAAACAGAGCTGGTTTTTAAATATTATACTCCAGGGGATTGCTGCCATCAATACAGTAATACCTGCTCTCTGCATATACACATTTTCACATGCTGAAGACCACACAGGGAGCACATGGTATTGCTTTACCTCTCCCTTCAGATACCTCCCTCACATGGCTTCTCTAAACACAGTTAAACTCCTAGAGACATGAGACACTTTGGATGAGCTCAAAAAGAACACATGCACCTTGTGCAAACTCAGTGACACCACAGTCTACGGTCATGTCCTTTTCCTCAGTCTGTCTGAGGAACTCACATTTCTCATATTTATAGTATTTTGAGTTGACTGTACTTGTAAAAAAATAGAAAAGGCCACTGAAATTCTGACAACTGACATTTCATCTTCCTTTCCTTCCTGCCCAGTATCATATGTCTTCCCTTTCAAAATTACTTTTTTGGTATGCTTCAGTTTAAATTAAAAAAATAACCTTAATAGGCAACTTTTTTAGCCTGTCTTACAATCTATGACTTCATGACTATTGGCACTTCCACATATAATGGGTTAAAGCAACATTTTCCTGCCACAGCGCATTTTTCACAGTGTGGTGTTTTCAAAGTATCTTCCAGCTGCCAGTGCTCAGCTTTCAGTTGCTTTTTTGGCACTTAACAAACAGTTCACACAGTCAGCCAGTCAGTTTCACTGAGCTGAGCTTCACTGTGGCACTTTCTGCAGCACTGGAGCAAACACTGTTTTGTTCTTGTAGTCGAGCTCCTGCGTTGACTGGGCTCAGAAACTGCCATCAGTGCGTCAGGCCTGCTGAAAGGAAAGGGCTTCCTTTCCCTGTGGAGCTCTTGCTGCTCAGAGTCTGGGCCACCAAACCAGAGCTCACACACAGGAGAAGAAACCACATTATGGCTTGTGTGCAGTCCCATCTCTCTGATTTTCTGGTAGTCTGGCGGCAAAGGGCTCCAGCGCCTGGGGCTCTCCCGCCTTCCTCAGAGACAAACGCGCTGCCCAGTGCCTACATCCCAGACCCCCATCCCCTCAGAGGCTGGTGTCGATGGTGCCTGCTCTGGCCTTCAAGGTGGCCTCAGAGATGGTGTCTGGCTGCCCATCCCGACAGAAGAGCACAGCAGGAGTCTTGCAGGCCCACATGGCCACCTCTCCCCTGCTCGCCAGGCTGGAGGAGGACAGGGCACTGCCCGGGGTGCCGCTGTGCCGATTGATGTAGCGTTCCCGGACACGGTCAGCCTGGCCCCGTGGCTCTGGCTGGCGGCCCGGGACTGACAGGTAGGCGACCATGTTGTTCCTAGTCCTGTAGCCACCCTCCCGGCTGCGCCGCAGCAGCACAGAGATGTTGGGGTTGCGGGCGGCGTAGATGAGTGGGTTGATGGCGCCGTTGGCCCAGGCCATCCCGCTGGCCACGGCGTCCATGGTGGGTGAGAAGGGTAGGTGGCCAGCAGCTGCAGCCAGCCCCAGGATGCAGTAGGGCCCCCAGCAGCAGATGATGGAGACGATCATGATGAGGACGGTGGTGGCCGTGCGCATCTCACCATAGGCGCGCAGCAGGTGCCCGTAGGTGGTGAGTGGCCGCACACGGCTCTCGGCCAGGCGCACCGCCCGGCAGATGTTGAAGTGGCAGAAGCACATGACGGCGAAGGGCACGAGGTAGCAGAGCACGATGAGGGCCGCGCCGTAGGGCGGCCCCAGCCATGAGGAGCCCCAGGGCAGCACAAAGATGCACCTGTAGACAACGGGACCGGCTTCGCGGTGCCCCTCGCCTGCCAGCCCATACCAGGGCCCGGCCAGCGCCAGGGCACACAGCCAGACGGCCGCCAGCAGCTGGGCAGCGCGGCGGCGGCCCATCTTGTGCCGGGGCTGGCGGACGATGGCACAGTAGCGGTCGAAGGAGAGCAGGGCCATGGTGAGCGTGGCAGCGATGCCCAGCCCGGCGTGCAGCGCGGCGCTGGCCAGGCACAGGCGATGCCCGAGGAGCCAAGCGCCGGGCGGGCGGCCAAGCAGGCTGAGCAGGGCCAGCGGCAGGCACAGCAGCGCGCCCAGCAGCTCCGACAGCGACAGCGACAGCACGAAGGCGTTGGTGACTGTGCGGAGCTGCCGGTGCCGGGCGATCACCAGCACCACCGCCCCGTTGCCCAGCGCAGACAGGGCGAAGATGAGCAGCAGCGCGGCCGCCTGCGAGGCCAGCGCCGCCGCCGACCACCCCGGTCCCGCCGCCGCCGCCGCCGCCCCGCCGCTCTCGTTGCCGCCGCCGCCCCGGGAGAGGTTTCCCGGCACGGCCGCCGCCGGCTCCATGCGCAGCCTCATGCCCGGCTGGCCCCGCCGTGGCTGCGGAGGCGCTGCCGCTCCGGCCCCGCTGACGTCGCTCGGCCGCCGTTGCCCGGGGAACCGGCCCGGCTGGACACGGCGGAGCGGAGCGAAGCACAGCCGAGCGCGGAGCCGGGGCACGCCGGGCAGAACAGCTGGGATGGGAACGGGGACCTCCCCTCGCCCCACACCGGCATCCCCCCACAGACCCTTTAAGCTCCTCTCCTCTCCTGGCCCCTGTCCCTGCACGGCCCTACAGCCCTCTCCATCACGAAGGACTGGTTACCCACAGACACTTTGGCAGAAGCCGGGACCACCTCCTCCCACACCAGCATCATTCCCATCCCAGAGCTGGGGATAGGTCCCCATAGACCCTTTCACCTCCCAGATCCTATCAGCCCTTCTCCCCTCACAGCTCCTCTTCCCTCACATCCCTCTCCCCTCCTGTCCCCATCCATCACGAAGGACCAGCTACCCCCCGATGCTTTGGCAGAGGCTGGGACCACCCTGCTTCCCACTCTCCAGGCTGGGGATTGAGGGATCACCAGCTGTACAGTTGAGGGATCAGGTCAGGGACTCCTATATGGGCAGCAGGACCCTTTCCCCCTCTCTCAGCCATGCTGGAGCTGCCTGCCCCTACCTGAAGTTTCTTAGGGATGGGGGTAGTGAATAGCTAAAGAAGTCTGTGCCCCAGTTCATGCCTGAGATGCTTCCAAATGTGCTGTGTTGGGCTTCCTAACTTGCTCTCTCAGCTCTTTCCCAGGAGACAGGCTGGTGGCTGATCACAAGGGAGATGCCCAGAAGCTGGAAACACATGGAGGAGTTTGCTCCAGCAAGCACAGAGGATGTGCACGTCACTTCTTACTCCCCTGGACCAGAAGCTGTACAGGATTTACCCAGAGGTTACAAGAAAACTGCAAGCAAGAGCCCCAAACACTATCCTAAAAATCCTCCATTGGCCATTCTCAGAATGAGATTTTTGTTTCTTTGCATTCCAACATTGTAATTGTCAACTTGGCAGAAGAAACTCCTCCCAGGCATTTCAATGCCAATGTTTTCCAAGTGTGACTTTCTCCTTTCTGCTGCAGGAGCTACCAGGAGATGATCATTCTCATATTCATGTCTCATTTTAACAAGTGCACCCAGACACACTCACAAGTGTCTTCCATAAACAAGCACCATTTTGTCCAGAGACACGGTGGAAATCACAGGCCATGAGTGGTCTAAAGCTCTGCTCCTGCCACTGCTAATGCTTGGTTTGGCTTTTCCATTGGCAATCCTCCCTGGAAGGACTCTGACAAAGCAAACACTGACTGCACTCCACTGCACAAGCTGGCCTTGGACTGAGACAAAATCATCAGTAAATAATTAGCAAAAGTCATCAAGGCTCAGACCTTCAAATACAGCTGCTGCTGCTGAAAGTTAACCACGGGGTATTTGCAGCCAGTGGTCTGAGATAAGCCAGAGAGGAAGGCTTAGGGAAGCAGCATGGCATGGACACTCTGGGGACAGTGGAGAGTTCTGATGAAATACCTGCATCCAGCCCTGGGATGCAAGAGGGGTCTGGTGGAGTGAAGCAAGTCCAGTTAACAAACTGGGTATCTGGACAGGCCCAAGAAGGGAAGCTGAGGTATGAGACAGAGCAGCACAGCTGGGTGGGAAGGAAACAACAAGGAAGGCCAGGCAATTCAATGCAACAGAATCCAACTCAGCAGAATCCTGGAAATGTAGGAAAACAAGAGGAGAAAGGAAGTGGTTTTAGCTGGCATTTAATAGGAATCTGGCTTTGAAATTCATAATTTGCAGACATCGAGAAGGCATGTAACTTTGAAGACAACTCTCCAAGATCAGCTCTGTCTTCTGTGAATAATTATTGGGGGGAGGGGGGTGGGGAAGAAAAACGTTATGGCTTCTCAAAGCAGCCCATTTATGCTAATCACAGTGCACCCAATATGCTAATCACAACAGGGCAACATAGCTTGTTATCTTGAAGCACTGCAGATGCTGTCAGACCACCCAAAGCTGTTCCTGCTGCTCTGGCACGTCACAGTGAGCTGTGTGGAGAAGCAGAAAAGAAATTCACAGGCAGGAGAGGTGCAGCACCATCAGTGAGACTTTGCCATCACCCATGGCTCAGGTCACTTGAACAAGAAGCCGTATTTTAGCGGGTCCTCCTCCTCGACAGTGAAGGTGGCTGTGCCAGTGTAAAAGGCTTCTCCTGAGACTTCCACAACAACAGCATTGTAGTCCCCAAACTTGGCTTCCTGCAGAGGGATTAGGATCAGGACAGAGGTGACAATGGTTCCATTTCTCAACCCCACAAAATGCCAGTGCTACCTGGCACTTAAACAGATAACCCTCTCCAAGCACTCTGCCCATCCCAAAGTGTGCAGCAGCCATGCAACACAAAGAGGTCTTACTGTTATTTGCTTCTCTACTTAAAAACCTTGAAAGTGTGAGGTTTGTGGGAGGGCAAGACCCCCAGGCACCTCCCCCCTTCCATATGCACTTCCCCAGGCACAGAAAGGTCTTTCTGCTTCTACACTGAGCCAAGGCAACAGCAATTTTCCAGCAGTCCTTGAGACAGGGGGAAAGGCCAGCACAAGCCACTTGCCTTCACTGCCTTCCCAGTGAACAAGGACCCTGTGGTGCTGCTCCGAAAGGTTCTGGTCTGATTCAGCTTGATGAGTCCCTTATGGTACTGCAGGGCAATGCGAGCTGTCACACCTGAACCTGTGGGACTTCGGTCAACCTACATGCAGTGGAGAAGATAAATCAGGCTCTAGTATTCTGGGGTTTAACAGGAAACAGTATTGCTCCACTCAGATCTCTCTGCCACCTTTATACTGTGCCTGGGGGAAACCCCTCTAGCCCAGGGTTTTGTACAAGATCCACAGTAACAAATGAGAAAAAAATGAAGCAGGAGCTTTGGGGTACTTCTGGATTGTGATTAGCTTTGTGATCAGCTTTGGCACACGTATAGGGATGGATGATCTAATAATTATTGAGGCTATTTAGGGAGCACTTGAAAGCTTACCAGCATCATAACCAAAAGACTGAGAGGGACAGAGGCTACCTGACCCATTCTCATACAAGACAGGATCACTTTTTCTTACTCTGAGAGAGCTGCTGGCCAGCCTGGTTTTTAAAACCTCCAAAACCACAGTGTTGCATAACTTCCGAGGTGACCTGTCCCAATGCTCCATACTCCTCACTGCTGGGAAGTCCAGCTTCCCCCACCATTTACGTGATGCTGCAGACAAGGACAGAATTTTACACCCCACTTCTTCCTCTGTTCATCCCCACAAACTGTTCCCTTAGATTAAGATTTTAGGGACATGAACTATGTTGGGATCCTGCCTCAGTCCTTGAATCCCTGGGAAAGTCCTATCAATGGGTTTATAGGTATAAACCTTTATAAAATGCCACCATCTAAGGTGTGCAGAAGTATTTCTGCCATCAGGAATTAAAACAGGACATATGAAGTGACACTTGGCTCTTCAGACATGTGACAGCAGCAGAAACAATCACTGCTCAAACTGAAAGCAGAGCTGCCCTTCTCTGCAGTGGATGCAAGAGGGGACAAAGGTGGTCCCTCATGTGCATATGAAGAGCCTGTTCCTGTACCTGTTCCTCTGCAAACACACAGATGTTCGTGGTGGGCTCCTCACTGAAGGCATCTTTCCCATCTGTCAGTATGGTGCCATAGAGGAAAGCCAGGTCTTCACTTTCAGGGTGATGAAGCTTGAACTGGGAACAGCATAGAGAGGGTCATATGCAGCAGCAGCAGCATGTGCAGTACAGTTTTCATGAAGAGCCCAGAGGAAGGGGACAAGGCCACTCCTCTGCTTCTCTAGTAGCAGAGACAGATGCAGCAGCAGGAAGGTAACCTCCTTCCCACATCCTTGTAAGGACTCTGAGATTCATCAAGGGGCTGGAAGGATGGGACTCCTCCCCTCCACCATCCCAAGTGTCTCAGTCTGGTGCAGCCACTCTGAAGGGAAGGTGCAGGGGTGCCACAGTGCTCTCCCATACCTGTTTCTTCACTGCTTCTGTCACTGCACTTGCTGCATGGACAAGGTCTCTGGTCTTTGAGGAGCACACATCAAGGCCCAGCTGCTCGGCACTCAGGAAGGCATAGAAAGTGCCACCGTAGCCGATGTCAACAACCACCTTCCCATGGCCAGGGACATCAATG
The DNA here is from genome assembly GCA_013396695.1 of Sakesphorus luctuosus. Classification (NCBI taxonomy): domain Eukaryota; kingdom Metazoa; phylum Chordata; class Aves; order Passeriformes; family Thamnophilidae; genus Sakesphorus; species Sakesphorus luctuosus. The sequence continues at coordinate 137,399 of VWZD01005382.1, forward strand.
GCCAAGTCTGAGCAGACAAAGGGAAGGGAGGTGAGCAGTGGAAACTGTGCTGACCCAAGGGCAGTGGACAGGGATGATGACTTGAGTGCTCCCATGCCAGAAAGCCATCTTTATGCCATCCCTGACAACCTCTGAAGAACATCGGAATCAGGCAGGGATTTGCCAGATGCCCCTCAGCCAGGCCACCAGCCCCCAGCCCCCCAAACCCCAGCGCAGCGGGTGTGGCTCCCACCGGTGGCGGCGGCGAAGGCGGGCACGCTGTGGAAGCGGACGGGGTTGCCGCTGCGCTGGCCGTCCCAGGGCACGAAGGCGGTGACGGGCCCGCAGGGGCAGCGCAGGCGGACGGCGGTCTCGGGGCGGGAGGGCTCCGGCACCAGCCCGTAGTCGAGGGCGAAGCGGCCGAGGGCCAGCACGGCGTGGCCGCACATGGCGCTGTAGCCGGCGCCGTGCAGGAACAGCGCCGCCAGGTGCGCGCCCTCGGCGGCCGCCTCGCCGCGCACCACCACGGCCCCGTACATGCCGGCGTGCCCGCGCGGCTCGTGCACCAGCGCCCGCCGCACGTGGTCCTGCGCGGCCGCCACCTCACGCCGCAGCGACAGCAGCGACAGCC
>VWZD01005382.1:138399-157359 GCA_013396695.1 Sakesphorus luctuosus
GACCACGCCCCATCCCCGAGGCCACGCTCCCTGCTGAGTGACCACGCCCCTCGGCGATACCCCGCCCACAATCCGGGCGGAGACCGTGCTGCGCCGGAAGCGAAAGTGCCGCGGCGGAAGTACCGAGAGGGGCGGTTGCCGGGTAACTGCGATGTTCCGCGCGGGTAGGACGGGCCAGGAATGGGGATGGGAAAGGGAAAGGGGGTGCGGATGGATGGGGGTGGAGGTAGGGATGGGGAGGGGTTGTCAGCAGCTGGAGCGGGCTCGGTGCCTCTGTCGGTAACGGCCCCTCTCGGCCGCGCTCTCCCCGCAGCCGTGGACATCCAGCCCGCCTGCCTCGGGCTGTACTGCGGCAGGACCGTCCTGTCGGTGAATGGCTCCGTGGAGACCTACGGGGACTGCGGGGTAAGTGCAGGGCTCGGCGCGGGGAGGGTGCGGCCCGAGCGGCCCCTCGGGCCCATTCCAGGCCCGGCACCGGCGCGGTGGGGCCGCACGGGGCGGGTTCAGCTCCCCCACCGGAACAGGAGCTGCTCCGGGACACGCTGCCCGAAGGAGCTGCTGCAAACTCGGTGCGAAACCCGAGCTGAGCGGAGGGTCTGGGATAGCGGGAACAGAACGGGATGGTGTGGAGAGCGGCGCTGGAAGCACAGGGATTTAATGGGCTGTTATTCTTAAGGGAGAGAGCAACATCCAGGGAGGGTGGAAAGAACGGGGAGCAAGAAACTGCTCACAACAGTGTTTGTGAGCAGCCTGGTGGGTGAGAGGGAGGTGGTGTGACGGCGGGAGAGGAAAATGGAGTTGTGGATGAGCTTTTAAATGATGCTTCACCTTTGTTTATATCAAGAACCGAGAGCTAGAGAGAGCAAGGCCAGTGTAAGCTGAGAAATTACTGAGGTACCGTTTTATCTCTTTAAAAATCAGGTCTGTTTCTTGCCCCAGTGCTGCTTCAAGCTTTGTCCAGGAACTGCAGTGACTTGCTGTTGGTACCTGGGTTGTGAACACCGTCTCTGCTCTCTGTAGGTGTGTCCCAGAGGCCAAAGGACTGATGACAACAAGATCTGCAGGGAGTGTGTGGGATCCCCAGACCGCTATGACTGGCTCTACCTCGGCTTCATGGCCATGCTGCCCCTGGTGCTACACTGGTTCTTTATTGAGTGGTATTCTGGAAAGAAGAGGTTCGTGTGCCTCTTCTACAGATAAGTTTTTTAAAAATGGAAGTCTTGTATACATGAGTGATCAGTCAAAGATGATAAATTGATCTGTCCAGCAGTTCTTAGAATCCCAGAATGGTTTGGGTTGGGAGGGACCTTAAACACCATCTATTTCCACACCTCCTGTCATGGACAGGGACATCTTCCACTAGACCAGGTTGCTCCAAGCCCCATCCAACCTGGCTGTTGGTTGAGCTGATATGGTAGCTTTGAGAAAGTGTCCTGCACATCCTTTTTGCCAGTCATTACCCTTGGGGTATGGTCTGTATGTCTTCAGTGTGGTGGTGCCCAGTCCATCTGGCAGTTTGGGCTGGGTTGGGTTTTCCAGTAGGCAGGAGCAGTGGGCTGTGTCACCCCCACTCTCCTGGGCCAGACCTACCACTCACAGAGGCCCTGGCCAGTGGAAGAGAATGGGTTTGAGTTCTCTCTTTAGGAAAATGTAGTTTGGGCTTTGGTCTTAATAGCAGAGCTGCTGTGACCTTCACATTAGCATGGTGCATGAAGGAATTTTGGTAAAAATGGAGTTTAAACCCACAGCTGCCATGTGGCCATTGGGTGCTAGACTGGAACTTTTAAGAAGTAATGACTGGAGCATCCTCAACTGTTCTGGGACTGAAATGAGATGATCTTTAGGGTCCCTTCCAACCCAAACCATTCTTTGATTCTGTGAGAACTGAAAACATAGGGGACTGAGAGAGTTTAATATATGAATATATATGGTCTTTAAAAAGGACTTGCATCTTTGAAAATGTTGCATATATCATAGCTAACAATACAACATTGTTATAAATTTTATACCTTATAGGTAACAAATACCTCAAGGGAAGTTCTAACCAGGTGGGGGTTGGTCTCTTCTCCCGGGCACTCAGCAATAGGACAAGGGGGCACGGGCTCAAGCTCTGCCAGGGGAAATTGAGGTTGGAGAGCAAAAAAAAATTCTTTCCAGGGAGAGTGCTCAGGCATTGGAATGGGCTGCCCAGAGAGGGGGTGGATTCCCCATCCCTGGAGGTTTTTCAACTGAGCTTGGCCGTGGCACTGAGTGCCATGATCTGGTAAAGGGACTGGAGTTGGCCCAAGGGTGGGACTTGATGATCTCGGAGGTCTTTTCCAACCCAATCAAGATACATATGTGTGTGTGTGTATGTGTCTGTGTGTGTGTATATATATATAAATAAATGAATGAATGAATGCGATGTGTTACCCTCACTGCTGCTTTCTTTGGCCTATTATATTTTATACTAAATTATCTGAAATTGTAAATGAGTTTTCACACTCTGTATTGGAACAGAGCTGTTCTAACTTTGGTCACAGTGAATATTAACTCTGCAGAAGGTTCTGCTTTTCAGTCAGTGTTTTGATTTCCTGCAGAGTCAGGATAACACTAACTCTGTGTTGTTGCACAGCTCCAGCGCGCTGCTGCAGCACATCACGGCCCTGCTGGAGTGCAGCATCGCAGCACTGGTCACCCTGCTGGTCAGTGACCCCGTGGGCTCCCTGCACATCCGCTCCTGCACGGTGAAGAAGCTCTCGGACTGGTACACGATGCTCTACAACCCGAGCCCTGACTACATTACCACAGTGCACTGCACTCATGAGGCCGTCTATCCCCTGTGAGTGGGAAGGCTTTTGTGCTCCTGTCTGTCCCTTTCTATTGTACAGCTGTGTTTCTGTCTGTGCCTCTTATCAAAGTGTTCAGGTACAGCTCAGATCGATGAGTATCAGTCCCTGAAGTCTTTGATGCACTGAGCTGTTTCACTGAAACGTTTAGCAACATTTAATAATTTTCTGAGTAACCAGGGAAGGTGGCATAGTCCAGGCTATCACATGGAATCAGAATCAGCTGGGCTGGAAAAGACCTCTAAGGTCACCAAGTCCAACCTATGATTGACCACCACCCTATCAAGCAGACCAGGGCACTAAGTGCCATGTCCAGTTGTTTCTTAAACACTTCCAGGGATGATGACTCCACTAGCTCCCTAGGCAGCCCTGTACAATCACTGTTTCTGTGAAAAAATTCCTCCTGAAGTCCAACCTGAACCTCCCCTGGTATAGTTTAAGACTGTCTTCTGGTTCTGTTGCAATTTAGCTATGAAGCTCAAAGCTTCTTTTTTTTCCTTTTTTGTTTTCCTTTGCTACATCTTGACCATTTGCCCCTTGGAAAAGTGAAGCCATCATTCTGTGTTTATGTTCTTTGGTTATAAATTCTTTAGACTTCACTGAGTAACCCCAAATTCTCTGGTTGTGCCTTGAATCTCCCTAAGAAAACTACATTTTAAGGAATTTCTCTTTTTTTCTTTTTTTTTCTCCCCAGGTACACCATTGTGTTTATATATTACGCTTTCTGCCTTGTGTTAATGATGCTACTTCGGCCTCTCCTGGTTAAGAAAATTGCCTGTGGTTTAGGAAAGTCTGATCGATTTAAAAGCATTTATGCAGCACTGTACTTCTTCCCCATCCTCACTGTGCTGCAGGCTGTGGGAGGAGGTCTGCTCTGTGAGTTCTCTCCTAATAACACTCATAAACATACGTGTAAATGTACACTGAGAAATAGTTATGGGAAGGAGGGAGGGAGGGAAGGGACACTTTTGTCTTTGGGAACAGGGACATTGTGTAAGGTTATTGTGAGGAGTCTCACCTGGAAAGGCTGCTGATGTCCTCACCAGGTGCCTGACCAGCACTGCTTTGCCTCAGCCAGTGCTGCTAGAGACTGTCTCTTTCCCAAAATAGGAATAGAGGGGGTTATAAGAGGAAGTTAATTCTACTTTCTGCTAAGGCAGAGTTTGTGTGATTTTGGAGATGGATGGCGTGTAAGTTTGGGGAGATTGGCTATTTTTGATTTAGCTTCCGACATCCTTGTTGTGTGTGTAGACATGCCACAAAATGCCCTCTCAGCCTGACTACTTTCCTCATTATCTGCCTTTTTCAATTTGTGATTTAAGTGTAGAATAACTCCACCAAGAAAGAGAAATTTGAAAACCTCAGAGAACACTTGCAGAGCTGTGCTTGGCTGACCCTTACTGCTGTGCACGTATGATGTGCTGATGAGAGATGGGCTGGAGTAGCTTAGTTTGCTTCATACCTCTGATTATATATGGAAAAACCCTCTGCTGAACTGTAAATCATGCTTTTTTTTCTAATGTGTTCCATGTTTGCCTTTAGATTATGCCTTCCCATACATCATACTGGTGCTGTCTTTGGTTACACTGGCTGTGTACATGTCTGCTTCTGAAGTGGAGGTGGGTAAACATGTTTCCTGTGTTAAAACTCAGAGCATAAAAGACTTGAATGACCAGAGACAGCTTTGTCTCTTGCCTTTCCTGAATAGTGTATTCTGCATTTAAGTCTCTTCCTTTATGCCTTCTCCTCTTGGCTGGAGGAAGCTTCTGTGAGACACTGGTGCTGGAAGGGCTCAAACCCCAGAGCCTTCATACAATCCCTGTGCTCCACCTATGACATCTCTTAAATATCAGGAACTGGGGAACAGGCTACTGCTAACAGGATACTGTTTTTATTTTACAAGTCTTTCAAGGATCTCCTGGTGAGAAAGAAAAGGCTTGTTGTCCTCTTCAGCCACTGGTTGCTTCATGCCTACGGAATTATCTCCATTTCCAAACTGGATAAGCTTGAGCAGGACCTGCCATTGCTTGCCTTGGTTCCTGCCCCTGCCCTCTTCTACTTGATAACAGCAAAGTACACGGAGCCATCACGCATCCTCTCGGATGGTGGAAATGGACACTAAAAGGAGCTTGTGCCAACCATCCCAATGATCTGGATTAAGCAATTCAGTCAAGCTTTGGAAACTTCTGTTTTAAAAGAAGTGGTTGATGTACCATTTCACTTCTGGTGAAATGCCTTTGGGTGAGACTGTATAATATTAAAAAGCTGCACTTTGTATCCCTCATAAGTATCTGGTATAGATCAAAGGGAATGTCTTTGTATCTATTTATCACTGTGAATCTGTATAAAAAGCTTGTGACACACTCTAGTACAGCAGTTTGCTTGTGTATGTTTATTTCCTAATAAAAATTTGAATAAAACAACAGAGCCTGGTTTTCAATAGACTTTAAATAAAAAAAATAGAGCTTGAATATACCAGAGTTCTTGTTTTTCTGATCACATACTCTAGCTTCTATTCCCCACCAGTAGAAACAGGCTGTCTTCATTTTATCTAAAGATAAAACACATGCCTGATTTGTCATGATGTAATGTCTGACTGCTAGGTAAAAGAAGAAAAAATGCATTATAAAGTTCTCTATAAAGTATAGTTTATGCTCTGTGTGTTTCTTGTAGGGAGACCTCTTACCAGAAAGTATGAAGTAGACAAGATGAAAGATTTTCTTTTCTTGGTGGTTGGGTTAAGAAAAAGAATTGGAGACTCCTTGTCTCCCTAAAGAAATTTTATTATCTTTGCCCTACCTCCATCAAAATCTTAATGTGAACACCTTGATAAAAATTGCTAAAGCTCCTCAGGCTGTTCAGAGATGTTTGGCCTTGCTGAGCCAAATATCCACTGACAGACTTAGTCTTTTCTTTGTTGTACAGGAAAATGCCCTAAGTGTGTGTCCTGTATATTAATCACCAGTAACTTGGTGCTTTAGAGGGTCTAGAAGATGCAGAGCAGCACTGAAGGGCTAAACACGTGGGGGAAGAGTACTAAGATCCTACCAAATAAAACTCTTCCCACTATATGGATCATTTGCTATAAAAGTGCTTATTTCTATAATAAGTGTGGCAGTAATGCAGTGCCTTATTTGCAAAATGCAATTTTACTTTTTATATGGTAACTGAAATACATTTGTGCAAACAAGAAGAACAGAAAATTGAAATTCATCTTTTGAATAAAGCTCTTCTCTGACCATCCGTTCACAAGATCTACAACAGAGTTGAGTTAAAATAGGGCAGATTGCTGTGCCAAAAAAGCACCATAAAAGATTAAAGTCACCTTTTTTGTTTTGAAATAGTTAACATGTTACCATTAAGCACTGTCATGTCATTCAGGATTTTGCCTTTGCTGACTTGTGGTTTTCTGCTTCAGAGTTCACTGAAAAAAAATCGTTTATCTGCACATTGTCTGTGAAAAAAATAATTACAACTGAATATTACCACAGTTTTCTAAGTATTTCCCAAAATGTTTCACTATTTCTAGAAGGATCAGGAAGAATAAAATGAGTTTTGGCTTATGGAAATACAAAGGTTAATGTATTCCTCTGGACATTTCCTCTGACATTAAAAAGACGTATTTTCTTTCAACAACATCATCCATTTCACCTTGTTGAACAAATTTTAACAGTTGCCAAAATCAACACAAACCACTTGTGTCTGTGCTACCAAATCAAATGGATGAGTGTGCTGAAAACAGCCTGAGCAGCACAGGTCACACCCAAACAGGGAAACCCTTCCTTCCTTGCTCCCACAAAACTGGGTGGACTCAGCCATGTTGGATCAGCTCTGCCAGTAGCCAGCTAAGTTTTCTTCCTGAGGGAAGCCTTTGATTCCAGACATGTGATCAGATAGGGCTGAGAGCCCAGGGCCTGGAAGGTGTACAGCATATTTTCAGAAGCGTATCTCCCACACTGCACAGGCTGTTCCACATCTCACCTGCATCCCAGCCCCCTCCACGTGTCAGGGAAGCCTTTTCCTGCAATCCCTGACTGAGCTCAGCAGACACAGGATATCGATTATGCCTCAGGCAAGTGCCTTGCCCTTGGATATTCCTCTTTGTTTCCTTTCAAATTAAACAAAGCCTCACACACTCATTTAAAAGGGCAGATCTGCTCTGTGATGTTTATGTTTCATCCTCTTTCACAACTAGCTCTTTGTATAACAAAAACAGCAGAGAATTTCATACTGAGAAGGGACACTGTCAAGCTTCGATGTACTCACCAATTTCCATCTGTAGTTCTCGGTGTTCAGTGTCAGGTTTCCTGTTGATCTCCTATTTGTCTCAATCCAGCAACTTCATGGTCTCTGCATGGTTTTTCAGCTGGCCAGTTGCAGCATCATGTTTGATCCACATTTCATTCCTCTTAGTAATAAACTCTTCACTGATAACAGAGCTTTATACAGGACTTTTTAGAATAAAGTGAGAAGGGTTTTGTTATGTGGCAGCTTTCATTTGAAAACTTCAAAGAACCATCTGAGGCAGGTTTTTTGGTTTTTTTTCCCCTTACCAGCGATGAAGGAGAGATATAGACTAGGGAAGCAAATCCTTATGATCCCCAAGAAAGGAACAAGGTCTGACATGCAGTGACCTTCCTGCTGCTGCAGGGCCACCCAACCACAGGAGCATCCCTTTTCTGTCACCAGAGGCTCAGGTGTATATGACTGGTTTGTTGTGCCATTTCCATTCTAATACGGATGAAGAAACACGTCTCCCTTTCCTGAACAGACAATTTCCATGTTGATGTGGCTTCTGTGCAGCTCATCAGAGAGATTTGCCCATTATCAGACCACTGGTGCACAAATCCTGCATCTGATCAGCCTCATAAAAACCCTTTTTGTAGTTTATTGAGCATTTCCCCTTGTCTTGTCTGTTTGCCTGAGAGAAGAGTCTGACCCCAGCCTGACTACAACCTCCTTCCAGGGAGTTGTAGGGAGTGAGAAGGTCCCCCCTGAGCCTCCTTTTCTCCAGACTGTGCCCCCCGAGCTCCCTCAGCTGCTCTTCATAAATGAGCACCTGAATAGAAGCTGGTTCACAAATGCCCTTAAGTTTAACAGCTTCTTTTTGATTTGCTCATGTCCCCAAGGAATGCAAAAGCAAACACAAGGGCAGCTTGATATAAACGCTGGGTTAGAGGCTGAGCTGAGGTCTTGGGCATCCCCCGGTGGGAGCACAGCAACAGGGAGAAAGGTGTGGCCCCAACCCCAGCCTGTCTCCCCCAGTCCCAGTCTCCATGGGTGCCTGGTCTTTACTGGGAGGAAACAAAACTAGTGGTGGAAACTTTGCAGAAGCAGTGTAGCTAAGTCATAATTTATTACCACATCCTCCTTGAGCTCCCCAGTAGTTTTGATTGACTGCTGAATGGCTCTTTTGACCTCATCATCTTTCTTTTCTACAAAGTAGAGAAAAGGGGTTTTAGACAGTGTAATGACTGAACATTAGAGTTGGGCTGTTATAAATTAAACTAAGCTATATCAGTAAGTGGCTTTTTAAGTGGTCTGCCTTTTGTTTTGTTTTGGTTCAATCTTCTATACTTCTCTTCAAGGTTAGCCTACTTATATTCAATTCTTCTTTTTTAAGTAGATTTTCAGTTGCAGTTTTGATGTAATCCCTTAATGAAACTAAATATTAATCAACAATTTATCCAAGCAGCATTTAATGCATTTATAATTCAACATATCCATGGGAAAGAAAAAAAAAACAGATAAAAGAATACTGAAAATAATCTCAAGAGGTCATCTTAGTCCATCTCTGCTCTACAGCAGAATCAATTAGACCTAAGTACCCCTGACAGATGTTTGATTTGTCCTTAAAAACCCCAGTAGCAGAAATACTCTGTCTCTGCAAAGCTTAGACAACTGTAGCCAGGGTTTTACTGTGTGAGCTGTCAATGCTTTCTTGGGGCCTTTTTCTTATATTAAATCTGTTCTTTTCTCAGTGATTTGTCTCAACAAGTGGTCAAGGAGGAGAGCCTATGCCTTGCTATGAATATTTATTTATTTGATAGTTATTTTAGCAACACTACCATGTGTTCTCTTACATTTACACATTTTAAATGGAAAAGCTGCCACATTTTTTCATTTTTTTAAAATAATTTTTAATGAACACCTGGATCTTAAAAGAATCTATGTCTTCTTTTAAAAGAGATGATCAATACCAGACGCTGGACTCCAACTGTGTCCTGTATCAAAGCCAACTAGAGGTGAGAACTTCACACCTTAAGCCTTGCCAGGCTACCTGTCTTTTCATAACAGACCGGTCTGACAGTTGCCTTTTTCATTGCTACAAATCTTTATTGACTTATTTTCAACTTTTCAGCTCTAATTCTATTTATCACTGTCTAAATATCTCCCTCATGATGAATTTGAGCAATCAAATGTTTCTACCAAAATGCAAAATTGTAGATTTTAAAAAAAAATATTATTAGCTTATCTTCCCCAAAATTCAATCTCTAACTTGCTAAAATAATTCTGAAATCCACTTTTGCCCTGCAGAGGGTGCTCCCACTCTTATCATGTTTGTCATCTGCAGATATGATAAGCATTTGTTCTATCCTATCATCTGAGTCCTTAAGGAGAAAACAGATCAATTCCAGTATGAGGACAGACCTCCCACAAAGTAACAGGGACCATTACTTTATTTAGTCAGTAAACCACAGGTAACAATTACCCAGGATGATTTTTTCACCTGCTTTTGTTCAGCCTGAAAAAGAGACAACTGAAGCGACATAAAGGTGTGTAAAAGTCACACACACCTTTGCAGGAGAAGATGAGAATACAACACTGCTTCTCCTAGCATAAAAACTGCAGACAGCAGGTTTAAACCAAAAGAGAATTATTATCCTTATGAAATAAATTATGTGTTGTAAGTTGTTAGGGAGGATGAATGTATATGTGAGCCAAAAGAATCAATCAGTGATAGGAGAATATTGCACTGAAGATCCAGCATAGCATAAAATTCCACCAAAAGCTATTTAAATGCAGATATCATCTCCATCCAGAGAAGTTCCTGGCACCCCATTTGTCATGGAGATTATAGAGTAGAAGGGTCATTCTATATTTGACTGTTCTTATATTACTTCTCCCAGCAGGACTATTGATCACTGCAGAAGGCAGGATCCTGGGAGGGCCAGCACTGAGTCTTACCCAGTACAGCTATTTTGGGAACTGAAGCTGATTTGAGCTTCATTCCCCTATTCCTGATGTGCACTTAAATATAATCATGGGTGGCTCTGAGTGGCCAAAAAAAGGTCTGATTTGATGTATGTGCATCACTCAGCATAATGAAATGTCACCTTGATTAGAGCCAAGGAAACACAAGTCACAAATTAAATGACTTTTCACTGGAAAAATACACCTCTTCTGTTTTGCTGCAGAAGGTAAAAACACAGAAAGGGAGTACAGGAACAATGTATACAGACTGGGAGAGTTGAAGAACAGAGAGACAAGATTATACCAAGGAAACAAAGCCATACAAAGGAATGAAACTGGGTTCAGAGTGTGAAGTAACACCAGGACTGAACCCACTCCTGTACAGGACTTCAATGTCAAATACGCTGCACTACATGTTTTTGTTCCCTCTGAGACTCTGAAGTTGGGTAAACCTGTCACATCCACTCCTGTGATCAAAGACTGGAAACATCAGAAAAACTCAAAGTATAAAGTATAGATGTTTGGATATTCTCATGAGCTTTTTTTTTTTTTTTTAAAGGACTGTTGCAGAAGAATGAGTTAAAAGAATAAAAACGATGTAAAATATGGAAAACAGATGAAATGGCTCCCTTGGCAGAAACCAGTGTGTGAAGCAGGCAGAGAAAGGTGAGCTAAGTCTCATTTCTATGGGCTGCTTTGATATTGTGCATCATTGTAATGCTACAAACAGAGCAGAATGAGCTTGATCTGACTCCTGCAAAGGAATTTATTCCCCTCACACAGATCACCTCCATGAGACAGCGTTCAGCCAGAATCATTTCAAAGATGAAAATAGTGCAGAGCAAGTACAAGAAAATACTGAAAGCTCTGAAAGAAAAATGGGGAACAAAAGGCAGTTTCAATTTTTTCATCAAAATAGGAGGAAATAAAAGCAAAACAAGAAAATAGTTAAAAAAGGAGAAAATATTACAGTGTATCACTGAATGAAAATAAAGTTACAATTGTTTTTTCGATTTGGTTCTGTCCCAGACACAAGGGAAAAGGAAATCCTTTGATTGCACTGTATTATGTGGGAAAAACTCTTTTAGAATGGATCATATTAAGAAAAAACAGAGTGAATACCCAGGTATGCTTAGCATCCCTTTTGTATGTTCTGCACAGCTCAGCTGTCACAAAAACTATGGGAATGAGTCCAGCATAATGGTTCACTTAGCAGGGACAGTCTCATCCCTGATTTTTAGGGAAGCTTGAGGAGTTTCACGACCGAAGCTGCCCTGTGTGATGTGGGAGCACAACCTCTCCACCAGCAAAACGAGAACAAGACTCAGGGCCTGCTGTAAATCTGCCTTTCTAAGGTCAGACATATAAGGAGGATATTTCCTGCACTCCTGGCACCTGATTAATCCTGTCTCAAATCAGACTATTGACCAGGAGTCAGACAGTTTCCCTGGGGGTAGTGCATACGTTGAAGACCAAAGGAGCACTCAGGATCCCTGAAAGCTGCATAGTTCATATCCAGCATTTCAGTGCCCTGCTTTCTTTGGGAAATAAAGCTCATCAGTGTTTTAAAGAACACTAATTAGCCCTGGGTGATGTCTTGACCACCATCACTCACTCCAATAGATTTATAACAACAGTAACTCAGAGGAAACTTTAACCAGTGTCTAAAATGGGGAAGGCTGGATGGTGAAGGAATCCTGGGATGGTGGGAATGCAGTATCAGTGGAGGGAAGCAGCAGTCTTGGGGCCTGGCTGACAGAGGCAAGTGTGGGAAGATGAGAGAGGTAGATGATGACTGGAGTCAGGACTTTGGATGGTAGGAATGCTGTAGAAGAGCAGCTGGAGTGGCCATGAGATGGGGGGAATATGGCTCCCACCCAGTCCTGCCTAATGCCAGTTTGGCAGAGCTTTTAATGGACCAACCTCTTGTTTGATATGTACAGCTCTGAAGAAGTTACGAAGTTAAACCACCTTTGGACAGATGTGTGTAGAGCCATCACTATTCAGATTTTCCCCATGTGCAATAAAATTTAACGAGAAAGGAAGAAAGGAAGGAAGAGTGAAAAAAAGCTATGAAAACTGCACGCTCAGCTTTCCAGACCAGAAACCCAACCTCATCCTTGCTGACAAATCTCCCCACAGTTCTCCCACATCTGTCTGCCCCATTCTCTTACTCCTCACATACTCCCTCCCAATCAACATCCTAATCTCATTCCCACTATTCCCTTGCATCCCAGCACACAAGACCACACCCTCAAGCTCATCCCACCTCTCATTGCTCCTTAAGTCTTTCAACATCAGCCTGTGGCCTCAGCAGTAAAAACTGTGAGACAGAATAAAAATATTTCTCTTACCTTTCCCAGTTCCTTATTGAAATTCTCCTTTTCTCAAGCAATTTCAAATTGTAAAAGCAATAACTCAGAATTAAACTGAATCCAAACTAAAGTAAGCCAATGTAGACATATTTAGGAGGGTATTAAAAAGAAAAAATAAAAATTAATAGAAAATTATGTGTTCTTATTCTCAGGTCCCTCATGTGAACATAAGCTACATATTTTGAGCTCTATTCCATTCAGGTATCTTCATTCATTAACTGCCTCTAATATATCTGATGAGAATAAAACCTGCAAAGAAGTCAGGAACTTACAGAACTAGTAGGATTTCTGCTATCAGGTCTTAAATGACAAGCCAAGGAATGTTTGTGGGAAGAGGTAATATTTTCTATAGAAAAAGTACACAAGAAGAAAGTAGATGCTTTCAGTAAGGTAAGTCCTACAGCAGCAGTTCTACAGGATAAAACAGGGAAGCTTGAGCACAGATTTATACTTGTTCCTTGGATTGTGTATTTCTGTGTTTTACAGGATGCACTCAGATAAGGGATACTTGTTTTCTTTTTTTATCTCCTATACAAAACAGGAGTCAGGCAAGAAGCATCAGCCCACTTAAAGAAGCATTTGAAAAAAGAAATCTGATACAGAAGAGGAGAATATACGAAGAGAAAAAGAGGAATAAGAGGCCCCAGGATCTTACTAGTCTTGCAGGAAGAAAATACAGAACCAGAAATCCGTATTGACCAGGCTTTGGGAGCATGTGGCAAATACTCTGATGGGAAAAAATAACCAGATACTTTAACTCAGCCCAACTGAGCTGTTATAAAAATGCAGCACATAAAAAAAAAAGGAGAAAAGTAAGAAAAGTAAAAGAAAGACAATGCTTCTGTTACACTCAGGCTCTGAAATTCTTGGCCTACAGCTCTCTGATCATCACCACATCCTAACTGTTTAGACCCTTGAAACATGTGTATGGTTGACTTCCCTAGAAAAAGATGTGTCTATGAAAGTTACTACTCAGAAAAGTTAAGCCAAGGCATTTATAACTGCCTACAAGATCAAGGGCCATGGCTGGATGCTGGCTGCAGCTCATTTTTTACAGTAATTACATTGTTAATTAATGGCAATATTAATTTCATGAAGACATTAATGAATTAGTTCTGCCATCAAGAAAAATTGCCAAGTTCAGAGCAATGATTTTTCCCAAGTTTCCAGGAACTTGTGTTTTCTTCTTAATAGGGATTCTTAGATCAGATTGTACAGGGAAATGGGTCACTTGGGAAGAGTCTCAGCTTTGTCCCCATGACTTTGGTCATGTGGCAGATCAGGAGAGGAGCAACTATGGAGCCAGCCTGGAAAATGCTAAATTGAGGATCTCCACATTGAGCAAAATGGATGTAACACAGACAAGCCCGTAGAATATTTGGATTATTTTGCTTGCTCACATAATTTTTGATGCTTTTCATCTCAGGTAACACACAGAAGAATCTCTGTGCCATAGCAAAAGTCCCACCAAGGTGGAATTTACTTGGTAACTTTTGGTACATTCTTGAGTTTAACAGTACATATTAGGAAAAATTTCTCCCCGAAAGGGTTGTCAAACCCTGGCGCAGCTGCCCAAGGCAGTGGTGGAGTCCCCATCCTTGGGGGTATTTAAAAGATGGGTGGATGTGCCACTTGGGGACACAGTTTAGTGGTGGGCTCAGCAGCACTGGCTTAACAGATGGAGTGAGTGATCTTGGAGGGCTTCTCCAACCCAAAACATCCTGTAAGCATTCCAGCTAATAGGATGGTGACTAAGGGGCGGTCCCGTGGTGTAATGGAGAGCACTCTGGACTCCGAATCCCAAGGTCGTGAGTTCAAGTCTCAGTGGGACCGTCCCCTGGCAGTTCAAGCCTCCCTGCCATCCCATCCCGTCACATCTCGGATGCTCAGCAGGGTCAGCCCCGGTCAGTACCGGGTGCTGTGACAGTCCCGAGGACTTCACTGTCATTGTCCAAGCTCGCTCGGCCGTGACAGATGAACCTCAGGACTTAAACAGTGGGGCCAGTTCTGTGCATGCTGTGCCTCACCTAAAAAATCCACTGCACAGGCTCGAAGGGCACGTGGGGAGAGCCCTGCCCAAATCTTTGTTTGCGAAGATTGGCCATTATTATTATAGGATGGTGCCAGCATGTGCAGGGAGAAATGACTGACTTTCCTACCATGCAGATTGTTAGAACATCAATATAACTCTAGGCCAAAGGCTGTGAATATTTGTTCCCTGACAGCTAATTCAGATTAATTCCAGCTGTCCTTCAAGGCTTTACTGTGTGCCCACTGAAGAGTTTCATTATATATTTGACATACTTTATAAATTTTGGCTGGCTCTTCTCAAATATTGGGGGAAAATTTTTCCAGCAAATACTGATGCAGGTTTAGCAAAAAGATCAAATCAAATTATATACTATGCTTTACTTATTTTCTGAGAGTGTCTATCTTTTTAAATTCTTTTTTTTTCCCCCAGTTGCTTGCTTTTTTCTTTCAGTTTTGCTATGAGAATTAAATATAGCCCATAAAAATAAAACAGACTATGTCAAAACAAATGAAATTTCCAAAACAGCAGATAATGAATCCCTTTACTGCCACTGGTGGTACTTTTTTTTTTAAAGATTCCCCAAAACATCTGTATGAGACTACTTATTTTCTAGCATCTCTGAGATTTCATAGTCAAAACTAAAAAAAATTAGAAAAACTACAGCCTACAAAGAAAGAATACTGGGGAACAGTGGTTAAGGCTCTATTTATTGTTCTTAGTGACTAAAAGAATTTAAAAAATAATCAATGCAGCTTGGTAAGGAAAAGTTGAGTAAAATGAATCCTTGCCTATCCATACATTGGCAATAGTAATTTACCTGCCATAAAGCACAACATATACCAGTACTTGTGATAAGACCATCTAAGACCTTGCATTCTAAGGAAGAATTTTTCAGTTATTTCTATTATAATTTTTTCAGAGTTTTACTTTTTTCTGATATGGCTTTTTTCTACCAGTTTCATTAAAAATGGAAGGGCTGCCTGCAAGCACTAGAAGAACAAAGAAAGCAGGGCAGGCTTCCCTGAAGAATGGGCATTGTGATTTATTTTTGAATAGCTTCAGCAGAATGGCAGAAGGTGACAGGAACATGAAACCTGGCAGTGAGAAAACAAATATCTCCCAAGTCTCTGTTGGAGCAACTCTCAAAGAGAAAGATGGATCTCTAGCGCAGCTCCTGATTCAGAATTATTCTAGTGTCCCTTTTTTTAACTGAAAACTATGATTTTTGATGAGGAATTTGCCTCAAGTTGTGGCAGGAGAGGTTTAGACTAGATATTAGGAAGAATTTCTTCACTGAGAGGGTTGTCAGGTGTTGGAACAGGCTGTCCAGGAAAGCAGTGGAGCCACTACCCTTGAAGGGATTTAAAAGACATGCAGATGTGGCAGTTGGGGTCATGGGTTAGTGGTGGGCTTGGCAGTGGACAGTTGGACTCAATGATCTTAGAGGGCTTTTCCAACCTTAGAGATCCTACATTTCTGTGACCCTTGTCTGCAGTAGGTCCTTAAAATTAAACGCTGGAAGGGAAACTCTCCCTGCCAGTGTGCAAAGCTGCAGAGAGTTTTCCCCAAGCAGCTCAGCAGGGCTGCAGAGGACAGGCAGCAGCAGCAGCAACCTCTGCTGTTCCACAAAAAAGATCTGAAAAATCCAGCTTGCTGCTGCAGCAGAGTGTTGCCTGGGAACATCACTGGCTACCTGCAGGGGTGAGGGCCAAGCACTGCTCACTGTGTTTTGATAACATTTCTGTTTCCCTTAACCACCTTGCCAGTATGATTTTCCATACATCCCACGGTACAGGATTCTGTCTTTCCAAAGGGTTTCTTTGATTCTTAGGTAGGAATCCAATTCCATAAGCAATACTTCCCAGTTCAGGCTGCAGCTGATCTATCTGAGCAGCACTAGGTTCATGTGCAGCAGTAAAAAGGGCTAAAAAATAAATGCAAATCATGCAGAAGCTTCTTAGCTATAAAAAGCTATATAGAAATACAAGATAATGCATTAAGGGATTGATTCATAATCTTTAATTCTCTACTCTTGGTGCTGTCAGCTAGTAAGGGATAGCTGTGATTCTAAGACAGTAACATCCCTGAAATCACACACTCATTTCAGCAGTTTATTCTTACCACATTTTCCCTGAGTCATCTGCATTTATCAACGAGAAGAAGCCTGCTCTGTTCTCACTGAAAACCTGCTCTTATTCATTCTGTTTATCTAAGAAACTCTTTAGACATACAGTAAACTGAAAAATATTACTCCTTTCCCCAAAAAAAATTTTCTGCACAACCAGCTCTTGTAGCCAGGGACAGGCTACAAGAGCTGGTTGTACAAGATCCTGCAAGGAGCAGGATCACATGGCTTGAAATTCAGTATCTTTTCTCCCAGAAGAGCCACTGATGTGTGGAAGGGAAGAGCCTGCATGGAGGCACTGGGGATGAAGCTCCTCTGTGCAGGGGCATTGTACTACAGCATCTCTTCTGCTTTGGAGGTAACGGTCACATTAGGGCACATCCAGACCTGCAAAAACACTTTGGGAGTGCAGGATGGGAGCAGCAAGACCAAACAACTGTCTGACTGCAAAGCAGCCACTGTGCTGTAAGCAGAGAGAGGGGAGGGAGGGAACTGCCTCTAAGAAAGCAAACAACAAACGTCAAATGGAGCTAGGGGGGAAAAAATAGTAAAAGAAAAAAGGAAGTATCTGTTTCTTGATGAAATTCAAGCTGATATAACTCTATGGTATTCCAAAAGGGCCAGTCACACTCTCCCCGGCTCCCCTGCCACATCTCATCCCTCCTCCTGTGCCACCATTAACAGCCATGCAGCCTCAGGGTTAACTGGGATAAAGAACTCCAACTCCCTTGTTTCTTCCAAGAAGAAAAAACCCTAACATTCACCTAGGTCAGCTCCCTGACCAGTTTGTTTTCTGGCTACAGTGCAAAGAGAAAGGTGGTGGCAGAATATGCCTTGGCCATCTTAAAAGTCAAGACGTACCTAAGAAAATAGAGAAATAGAGCTCAAACTTTATTTCATCTGGATTTGAGCTAAGGTTTTAGCCTCCCATCATAGCCAGTGGAGGGAATGAGGACATTCCAGCTCATGATGAGCTTCAGCCCAGAGAAAAGGAGGTTCAGGGGAGATCTTACCGCTCTCTGCAGCTCCCTAAAAAGAGGGGGTAACCAGGTAGGGGCCGGTCTCTTGCTCCCAGAAAACAAGGGACAAAACAAGATGAAATGCCCTCAAATTGTATCAGGGGAGGTTTAGATTTGATATTAGGGGAAATTTTCTTAATTGAAAGGCTGGGCAGGCATTGGCACAGGCTGCCCAGGGAAGTGTTGGAGTCACCACCCTTGGAGATATTTAAAGATATGTAGATGTGGCACTTGGGGTCAGGGGTTAGTGGTGGACTTGGCAGTGCTGGGTTAGTGGTTAGACTTGACCTAAATGACTCTGTGATTCTTTTGACTTGTTTTAAACATCTGTTCTGGGATGAAGGATGTCTAGAAGCGCCTCTTTCCCTTTGCTGTCCAAAGGAGACAGTTGACAAGTGTTTGGTCAGGTGAACCCCACCCAGAAGCAATGTCACATCATGTAAGTATTACTATCCCAACTTCCCAGAGAGGGAACGTGCAGCACAGAGCACTCAAGTGCTGGGATCAGAACGGAGTGCTGCAGATATCCAGTCATTCCTGAAGTGTTTGTGCATGGTCTCCAGTGAAGAGCTCTCATTTACACTGTTAGGTGAGAGAATAACTCCTCAGTACTATCACCAGCAAGCACCGATCTTCTTCCATTAATAAGTGAGTTACTTGTAGCACTAAGATTTATTTTATAGAATACTTCAAATTGTTTAAATGCATAGAAAATTCAATTCCCTTGTGGTTTGGCTTTTTTTTTTTTNAATTATTTAATATTAATCATATAATATTATAATTATATTGTTATAAATAATACAACTGATAAAAAAGGCACTTTTTCCTAACTAAATATTTGGGGTTTTAAAGTTAATTGTAACTGGATATTTTCCATGTCATTGTCATGGTTTCAATTTATGGCTTCTTTGGCAACCATGGTATCTAAGGAAATTACACAAGTATTCCACACTTGTTTTCCACGTGGTAGGAGAAGAGTTTCCGTCTAGGTCCTTCTATCAGGAGAGCTGATGGAGCAGGGAGTGAGCCTAGCGAGTTTCTCCTGTAGTTGTGAGTTCTCCTGGCCTGAGTGAGATTGTTTTTNTAATAAGTGAGTTACTTGTAGCACTAAGATTTATTTTATAGAATACTTCAAATTGTTTAAATGCATAGAAAATTCAATTCCCTTGTGGTTTGGCTTTTTTTTTTTCCCCACAGCTGGTTAAGTCAATACTACCTGTCATTTCTGCAATAATCTCTCCTGGAAAAATCTGCATTCTGAAGCAAAGATTGATGCTATTTATAGTCTCCTCTAGACATTCAAGTGTATGACTTTGAATTTATTCCTGATAGTTAAAAAATTATATTATTATAAATAATATAAATATACATATAAAAGAATATAATT
>VWZD01005382.1:157414-215349 GCA_013396695.1 Sakesphorus luctuosus
TGTATTTAGTTTAAGTTTAAGTTAGTTTTCTCCACATTTCGAGTTGTTTTTTTCCCTTTCCCTTTTCCCTTCTTTTCCCCTGGAGGGAGTGGGGGCCCCCTACGTCCTGTACATACAGTGTGATTGTGAATATCAAATAATATAGTTTCTTATTTATTCAATTCGGTTTCTGTTGCATTTCGTTTCTTTCCAGGTTTTTTTCCCTTTGCTGGGAAGGCTTTAGGAGAAGGGAGGGGGCATACAGTCCAGGGCTGGCATACAGTTAAGCCAAACCTGCGACATGACTGCAAAAACAGTCATTCTCCTTGCTCAACAGCCCAGACAAGCAGTGGCTGCCCTATTCTTGTAAGTGTTCCAGGCCGGGCTGGATGGGGCTTTGAGCTACCTGGTCTAGTGGAAGGTGACCCTGCCCATGGCAGAGGGTTTGAAATTAGGTTAGGACTGGTCTTTAAGGCATCACAGTTTATGTATAAAACCAACCCCATCTTTCTCCTTCACTTTTGCTGGCACTTAAAATCTCCTGCTGAGACACTGTGGAAAGAAATGATACTGTTGAACTTTGCTGTCTACAGAGCTGATTCTGTATGCATGCATATCAATTACTCTCATTTCCTTGGGAAGGTGAAATATTTAGAGGTGTAAAATAAACGTGTAAAAGGTTTTAATTTCCTATGAGTTACATCCTCAATTAGCTGAAGCAGTGGAAAAGAAAACAGCTTTATGATTTCAGCACATTACATAAAACACTCATCTGATAGAGTAACATAGAGCTGGTCTGAAACAGGTGATTTAGAGACCCACTGAAGGAGAAAGGAAGGTTTTAGCTGATTTACACCCACCTAGATAAATACATTATCGAGATGCTTTTAAAACACATTAAGTTTGAAGCCATTCTGGGTTTAATGGCTTCAATGGTCTTCCAGCAGTTCCCTGTGAACAGCCATCCTCAGCTTGTAATTGCTGTCAGGTCTTTTATTATCAAGCCTGCCACAGTTTGAGAGGCATTAGGACAACGTTCTGAGGAACATGGTGTGAGTCTTGGAGTTGCCCTGTGCAAGGCCAGGAGTTGAACTCAATGATCCTTGTGGTTCCCTTCCAACTCAGGGTATTCTATGATTCTATGAATCTGTAAATCACACAATGCAGTGGTTTCAAGGAAAGACAAATCGTCAAAAAAGACCTCTTTGCACCCAGCCAAAGGGCAAACCACCCACCTGCTGAACTATGTGCATCTGCAAAACCCACCACCATCAGTGGGGGCATCCTCACAGCAGCCCCAGGAGAGGGAGGGGTTGTTTTTCTCCCTTTCCCCAACAGCATTAACGTCCTTATGATTTAAAAAGCTCTACATGAGAAGAAATTTGCCTTCCAATGATGTTTGTGATGCTTCAGACTAAGTTGCTGTGGATTCAGAGCTTACAGTTGCACAAAAATAAACCATGATGACTCTATGGAGTTGAAAAGAGAACTTCAATCCTCAGTCCTAATTTACTTTGCTGACCATAAGAGTCTTCCTCTTTTTACTCTGACAGAAGTCTGGGCAAGCCTCAAATTTCCCTACCCCTCCTATAAATGACATTTCTGTTCCCCCATTAACACCCCAACAGGTCAGCTCAAGCTTGGATCAGGTGTGTGAGCCACACTAGTCAGGTTGGTTTGTTCTGTCACAGAGAACCTTCTGCAGGCAGCAAAGTGTGTCCAAGTACCCTCACCTTCACCCCAAACTGCCTCTCTTGCTCTGGAGGGAGAATATAACTCACACAAAAGACCACTTCTAATAGTACAACCATGAAAAATTAATTCCATGGTTACCAACTTATTCAATCCTGTATATTTGAAACGAAATATTAAATTTTCCATACCGATTTCTTAATAGAAGCAATTATGTCTTCAAGACACTGCACAATTTCCCCACTGAATGCAGAGCTTTCATTTTCCAAGTGTTCTGCTAAATGAAAAATGCAGTGAAATTAGAATGTATGGGTTTTAAGCATCAAATACTGCTCTATTGTTCTGCAAGAATGACTCTGAAAGGGAAGGATTTTTTTTTAATTAGTTGCTAAAGCTGTTTTCCCTTGTTCTAAAGTAGGTCAGCATCTTTCACACTCCTCCTGGTGCACAGAATAGGCAGATGCACAAGTGGCCTTTGAAGTCCACAGGACCTGGTAAAATTTTCAGTCACAAAATGCTTGCAACTAAACTTCTGCTCTATTAATCTTTTAAAATAGTAATTCAGAGAAGTTTACAGAGGTTATTAAACTGAAGTAAAAGCTGTGGATCAAAATAATTTCCCTTTAAGCAGGGCGTAGCTAATCTTAAAAATTTTGCCAAGCAGGCATGTCTTTATTATGTCTTTTCCCAACCAAAAATACTAATCCGGATTCATCAAAGCCTGAAGCAAGATTTACATTATTCCAGGAGCTACTCTTTGTGTTGTAAATTTTAATTTAGCTTGAGCTGGAATAATAAATGCAAGGATTTGAATTCAGCCAAGAGATTATTGTACCTGTTACAGCAGCATGAAATTTTTTTATACCCTGATTTTGTAACAGAGTCTAAATCCTCATAGGAGGAGGAAAAAGAAAGTTTGTAATCCGTGCATAAGTGAATTTGTAGTGAAATAAGGCACTTGGCCAGATGAGATGAGAGATCTGGTTTTAATCTCACCACTAACTTGTTTGAAAAATAACAGCTGTCCCATTTCACTGGGATATTTATCCAGAGGTGGTGGGAACAGAGGCCAGCAGCAGCCACTGCCTCTGCCTTACCTGCCCATCCCCATCCCCATCCCTGGCAACAACCTCCTGCCAGTACAGCATTTGCTGTGAACTGTCATCAGGAGAGATGGAAAAAAACACCCATATAAACAGCAGAGTTGGTATTCTGTAAGAGCAGAGTTACTGTTCTCTAAGGGCAGAATTTCACCAGTTTCACCAGTTCATAGCAATTCCAGGCAATTCTTTCTAACAACAGCAATCTGAAATCACGGTCTTTTTACCACCTTCAAAACAACAGACCTATGAGCCATCTTCCTCAAAAAAACAAAATTTGAGTCATATTGTTCATAAATGAAAATCCATGTTAATACTGACTTAAGTTCTGCCTGTGAAGACTTTTTTCTCAGTCCTTTAGGTCATCTCTCTTCCATGGTCCCTCTTGATTTCTTTTTATCTGTTTGATTTTTTCCTCTTCTTATGTACTAACATTTTCTCTCACAAAGATCTGTATTTCCCCGAGGAAACAACTCCTTTGGAAAAAAATGGGGACAAAGCATTCAGGTATTTTCTGTTTATTTCTATGTCTGTTATTAAACCAAAACTAAATGCCAGGTGTAAACTAACATTAGGGAAGTAAGGATTTCCTAATGCAGGGGTTTTATTAAAAAAAAAGATTCCTCTGAAAAGTCTTGCCATTTTTGAGTACATGCTGCTCCAAAATCCAGCCAGCCTTTTGTCCCAAGCTCTTCATTGCCAAAGCATTTTTCCTAATCAAACCTTTAAGCCCTTTAAAATGGCATAAAAATCAAGGTCACAGAATCACAGACTATCCTGAGTTGGAAGGGACCCACAAGGATCATCGAGTCCAACTCTTAAGTCAATGGCCCACACAGGGGATTGAACCCATGACCTTGGCATTATTACAGCCAAGTTTTAACCAACTGAGGTGATAAGCAAAAAAATGTCAGCTGTTCCTTTTCCATCCCTCCTGGACTCTGTCATTGAGTGCCACAGGCACAAACTTCTGGCTTCAGAACATCCGTTCATCTTCCCTGCACAGCTTGCACACCACGTTCTCAAAAACTATGGAATCATTTAGGTTGGAAAAGACTCTGAAGACCACCAAGTCCAGCAGTTCCCCCAACAGTGCCAGGCCCACCACTAAACCAGGTCCCTGAGTGCCACAGCTACATGTCTTTTAAATCCCTGCAGGGATGCTGAGTCCATCACCTGCCTGGGCAGCTTGTTCATTGGCATCAGTCACACACAGCAGAGTAGTCACTGCTTTGTCCTCCTTGAAATCCCTCCTCCTGCCTCCAGCTCCTCTGGGCACAGGATGAACTGCAGCCTGACAGTGGCCAGGAGGGCAGAGTGCTGAGGTCATGGACATCTCCTGATGAAGTGTTCCCACACCACCTTAGATCTCATAAACCAGCTCATGTCACCCCGAGCCATTTTTCTCATATGTGAATGCTTTTTCTGACCTCCTGGTTATAAATAAGCTCTTCAAGGGACATTACAAACACACAGCACTTGAAATGGAGCTGGTGAGATAATGCCCTGCAACCCACCTCAAAGGCAACGGGGAAACTCAGGTCCCTCATTCCATACAGACCTTAGTCTGACAGGTGAAGCCTCCAGAAGTGAATATTTTGTGATAAACATCTATAAGCACAAACTGTGCCCAATCCTCACTATTTGTAAGAATCCAGTTTTGTTAGACAAGAATAACTCTCCATTACAGTTAAGCAGATTTGACAGTGATGGAAAGTTTTGAATGTTCTGAAATTGGACTACTTGGAATGATAACCAAAGGCAGTGTGGATTCCACCCCTTGAGACTGTTCCCTCATAATACACATCTGTCTCTGCATCTCAAAGAGGAGCATTTTAGAGCCAGATAAAACTTGTTTGAAATGTGTCTCCTGGTACTTAGTTTATTTGGTGCTTTTTCTCTGTGCAACTTTATTACTCATAGAGCAATTTCCTTGCTTACACTTAAAGCAATCCTTCTCCTGCATGATGATTAATCTTGCCTTCTAAAACAAATTTATTCTGTTTTTAGCCATTACTTCATCTCCTTCACGAAGGCCTTCACACCGAGGTGCTGATTGTGAATTGTTCCAGCTTGGCATCCCTGTAATTCATCCAGGTACCCTGACAGCAGGCTGTATTTCTCACAGGAGTCACTGTGATAAATGTGATTTTATAGGTCACATTTATCTTCCAAGAAAGCCCAACAACTCCATAAGCAGGTTCTTGTCTGATACGGCACAGGGAAAAAAAATTAACATTCAAGACAGTTCAAGAGCTTCTAACCTCTCAAGACCTGAAAAGAATGAATTTGTGCTTTGAGCATATTTTAAATTTCCTTCTCCCTGCAGATCCCATGCCACATTCTCACTTCAGAAGCGGAGGGGACAACAAGCATCTGTCTTGCACCACCTGCCACAGCACCTGAACCTCCATGTGAGGTGCAGCCGCTTCCTTAACGTGCCATCAGATTTGCAGGTGAAGGAGAATTTCCTCAGTGCTGCCCTACAACATCAACAGTGGTGACAGAGAGGTTTGTGTCACAGGTAGAGGCTGCAGCTGTCAATGAAACCCTCTTTTTAAGCACAGCTTCCAGAAATAAGATGTAGTAGAAAGGCTCAAAGAGAAAAAACCCCAGACATCTTCACATAAACGCTTGCCAAAAAGTCTTGGGAGTCCCACAGAGGAACCAGATGGCCCCATATGTGATAGTAAAACCCAAAAGACAAGGAGGAAATGCATTAATAACCATGGCAGCCATCTCATTAGAAACACACGGCACACACAAGGCCCTTCCCCACCAAACACTCCCAGTGACTCTTCTCTTTGGATTTTATGTCTTTGACATTAACCCCAGGAAACAGGAAAAGACAGTCCATGGCCACTGTAGCCATGGGGACCACCTTAGCCATATTTTCTTAGGCAGATATTTAAAATGGAAAAAAAAAATAATGGCAAAATAATACCCATTTTCCTTATTAATCCTCAGCTCCACACATCCCCACATTAGAAAACACGTACAATACAAGGAAAATATCATCTTACAAAACACAGTGCATACAGCAACTCTAGGTTCTGGCAGTTAAATGAAATAATTCCTGCCTTGGAGACTGTGCTGGCATCCCAACCTTTCAAAGCATGCAAGATTTAAAAATAGAAATGATAATGCTTAGATTCTTTATTTTCTTTTCCAAGCCTGCACCTCGCAGTTGAGTTGCATTTTGAAGGTTTCCTGCAGATCTGTTTAAATGCTTTTTTTTACACTTACACTGTAAAATTGGGGCATCTAAGAACAAATATCCTCTGTTCAAAATGGTAGATAGAATAGTGACTGTATGAGGCAATGTCAGGTGGCACTGCTGATTGTTTCTGCATGAAATAAACTCACAGAGACAAAGAATCAGCAGGGTAGCATCACCTCTTTGATTATCTAAGAAAGTCTCAGAAAATGTGCTGCAACTTTCCTCTGGAGACAACCAGCTTGACAGGAGATGGTCCCTTTTTTTACATCATATTTATGGCTGCTGCCACCTTGCCAAGCTATTCCTGGAGACCTTTGTTCCCAATCAGTATCAATTTACAGCTCAGCAAGGGACAATCAGCAAAGGTGGTGCCATCCTTCACCTCCTGCACTCCAAGAAATTGCTTTGGAAATTGGACTGTGCCAAGAACAGCCACGTGTTAAATGATCTGCTGTTAAACCTGTTCTATGGGCACACACACAGGACCTGATCCCATCCCTCCTCCTGATGTTTGCAAGAGATGAGGGAAATAAGCACCCAGTTCCTTGGAGACTGTAGTAATGCTCTTCTGCAGTTTCCCAAAGTATCTCCAGTTCACCCCCAAAATAGGTGTCTTCATGTCCCTGCAGGCAGAATATCATTATCTGGGCGAAAGTAGTAATCCCCTACCATTATCTGGGTAAACATAATAATCCCTGGACTAGTAGAAGACCTGCCCATAGACCTGGACTAGTAGAAGACCTATCCAACCTGTCTTAAAAAAAATCAAAAAGAAAGAAAAAAAGTCATTGTATGATGTCAATGGTTTCAGTTCTGTGCCTGACTAAAATATAGGCACATCTGGGCCAGGTAAATACTAATTTAGAATCACAGAATTATAGAATCTTTATGGTTGTAAAAGACCTCCAAGATCATCAAGACCAACCTTTAACTCAGAAATATAATACCAAAGTACTGAGGGCAAGTTCTTCATTCTCCTGTTGAGTTTAGCTCCTCAAGCGGAAATCATGCTTGAGGAAGAACTAAAGGTTGTTTCCTTTTTAAACAATAAAGCAATCCTAGGTAAAAAACCTTACCATTCTTCCCAGGTTTTTTTGGATATATTGCAGTCCTGCTGTTGAGATGGCACAGATACCTTTGTAAAAATGTATCAGTGGAATTACAGACTTTAATGGAAAAATAATAGTAATTTTCCTTTTTTTCAATGAACAATATAACTTTTTTTCTTTTATGTTGAAAAACAGACTCAAAATCAGGACTTCTGATGTGAAACAATAAGTTTTTTTTTCCAGCAGATATTTCAAGCCAGGGCTTCACTAGAACTTAAAACAGTTCTGAAGAGTTGCAAAGGACTTCAAGCCCTTCAACACTCAGATGAAGAAGTCTAGTGAATCCTACATGAAAGGCCCTCCACAGGGCTCTCTCCTCTTCTAGAGACATGCCTTTCCCATTGCCATCATGCTGCCTCTGCAAGTGGAATAAAACCTTATCTGCAGGTGTTGCTTTCAAACTGCTGTCAAAGATGAGGGTTGTAAATAAGGTACAGACATATAAAGTGCATAAGCAAAGGATAAGTCATGAATTGGGATGGTTTTACTGCTGCTGCAGGACATTTAAGCTAAGAAATACCCTGATTTCTAGCCCTAGATTTCTAGGAATTTATTGCTGCCCCGTATCTGAAATAAATTCAGCTACTGCAATGATCATCAAATGAGGACAGACAAATCCCTGCCCAGCCTTAAGGTGAGAGTAGCTGGGCAGTGCAGTGCCAGCTAAAAGAGTCATCAGGATGTTAGACCTGAGAAAGCAAGAGGTAGTTTTGTCTAGGAGGGTCTGCTCTCTCATTCCTTGTGCTACAACTCACAGCCTGAACGTAGATAAAGTAAAAGCATGATCAATGTAAATGAAAATTTGCATCTCTCATGAATCATCTGCTTCCTGACAGGTTTATTAGAGTAAAAGCTAAGAAGGGAATTCTAGGATATTTCTTCCACTTTTATTTACTTCTGCTAAACCCCCCCTTGGGTTTGTTTGCACTCATTCCTATTAACCTATCCATCACAACCTGAATCTAATCTGGTTTACCTTTTCCCCGCATATGAAATGGTGTCACAGAAAACAGGATTCATGGAGGGAGACATGGACCAGCCTTTCTTTGCAGCATCTTCCTCACTCCCAGGAAACAGGAAGAGGCATGAAGCCCTACTTGAACTTCCAACAATTGACAATAAGCCTTTAAAATTTTGTCACAAGTTTAACGATGGCCTCAGTGGTGCCTGGATGTCTCTGCTGAGCCTGGAATACCCTTTTTGGGACCACAAGGATTATCAGTTAATAATAAATGACAAAAGTAATCTTTTCTTACACCATAGAGTGGGCCAAATTTTGAGTTCATGTGATCTGGAGAGAGCTTCTCTGACTTCAGCAGGCATACCTGTCCATGTATCCATGTAATATCTCTTCCTGATAAATAAACACAAAAATTCTCTGATGGTTAATGCACTGGAGCAATAATTGCTGGGGAGATAAAAATGTGTGTGATTCCCTTCCATTATATCTTGTAAACTTACTTTTTCGTAAACTCATTTTTTCACACAGGGAGTTGCCACCTGCTTCTGTTATCAAGACACTTGGCATTGTCTGTAATTATTTCCCACCTTGAATGACTCAGGGATTCACAGTGCTTGTTTCTAACTCCTGTTTGGCAGTGAGTGTTAATTTCCCCAACCAATAATAAATTTTAATTTACAAATGAAAACCAGGGAATGCAATTTTTTCCCCTGCATCATCATATAGCAGCTTAATTAAGCACTTAAACAGATTTTAGCTTTCCTGGGTTTTATGTCTAATGTACATGTAAAGAGCAATTATATTCCCCTTTCCCAGCCTTTGGTCTGCTAAAGTAATAAAGATGAACACTTTTGGAGTCCACTCCTGTTACGGCCCCCACGTTCCCTTGGATACCCCTGACAGCACTTCTCTGCCCCACACCATGTTATAGAATCACAGAATCATAGAATGGATTGGGTTGGAAAAGACCTCCGAGATCATCAAGTCCAACCCTTGGGCCAACTCCAGTCCCTTGACCAGATCATGGCACTCAGTGCCACGGCCAAGCTCAGTTGAAAAACCTCCAGGGATGGGGAATCCACCCCCTCTCTGGGCAGCCCATTCCAATGCCTGAGCACTCTCTCTGCAAACAATTTTTTTCTGCTCTCCAACTTCAGTTTCCCCTGGCAGAGCTTGAGCCCGTGCCCCCTTGTCCTATTGCTGAGTGCCTGGGAGAAGAGACCAACCCCCACCTGGCCAGAACTTCCCTTCAGGGAGTTATAGACAGTGATGTTTGACCAGTTTCCTCACCAACATTTTTTTCAAACCACCAACCTTCTAGACAACAGGGAATTTTATGTTATTAATCCAGGATGGAAATCTGTGATGCAAAAGATCACCTGATTTGTATTGCTCTCGGGCTTCAAGACTATTCAGCTTCTTCCCATATGGCATCCCAATGGTTTCCTTCATATACTTCAGGACTTCTTACCTTTAGCAAAGCTCAGTAGCTTCTTTTTTTTCATTTTATGTGTGAAATATTGAGATATGGCTGATATTTGGCAAAGTTCACTACAGACCTCTTAATTTAAAAGCTACGAATTACCATCTTCTCATGGAGATCTCTTCTATTAATTGATGTTTTATCTGCTTCATTCACTACCTGAAGGGAAGTTCTGGCCAGGTGGGGGTTGGTCTCTTCTCCCTGGCACTCAGCAATAGGACAAGGGGGCACGGGCTCAAGCTCTGCCAGGGGAAACTGAAGTTGGAGAGCAGAAAAAAATTGTTTGCAGAGAGAGTGCTCAGGCATTGGAATGGGCTGCCCAGAGAGGGGGTGGATTCCCCATCCCTGGAGGTTTTTCAACTGAGCTTGGCCGTGGCACTGAGTGCCATGATCTGGTCAAGGGACTGGAGTTGGCCCAAGGGTTGGACTTGATGATCTCGGAGGTCTTTTCCAACCCAATCCATTCTATGATTCTATGATAATTTTTCTTTTGGCACCATATCCATGATACCACAGCTCCAGGTACACATGACTCTTCAGCAGCTTCTCTGCTTGGGTTTGGTGGTTTCTTTTTTTTTGTTTTCAAAACTGAAGTTATGATACTGTAGTTAATCCTGCTTAACAGAGACCACAGCATTTCCCTCTAGAAGACTGACTTACTCAAGTCTCTTGTGACTGGAGAGCTGTAGGAGTACTTTGGCTAAATGGCAGTAGGAACAATGTTTTCTTTTAATTTGCACTATTGGTATAGGATGTGAGTCACAGACTTGTGATTGCTGCGGGGAAAGTGGGCGAGATAAAACACTTGAGATGCAGAGAGATTCTTGGTTATATGATGATGTCAGAATTAAAATTTAAGCTGATTTCCTGAAAGCCTGGTGCTCAAAAGCAACAGTAGTACTATCAGAATTATATATTCCTTAAGGGTGTTTTTAAGCTGGCATGTGAAAACATGGAGTACACTTTTTGACAGTTTTGCTCTCTGTAGATCATCACATCCCTATATTTCAACTGAAAATAGTTGTAAATTGTTTAGTTTTTGAGGGGGAAGAGTTGTGAAGAAGGTTTCCAGGACTTCCCAACTTAAAGGAATACAAGAAATGCTTCCCCAGATAGGTTCTGCTAAGAAGGTTACAGTCCACCTCTTCCAAAGTGCCTCAAAATTTGCTGCTCACTGACAAGTTAAGCTGATGTTCGCTGATAATGGCTCAGTAATTATGTTTAATTGGTGCCAAAATTGATAGTTTTTCACTCAGCCTGACAATTGTGTGGATGGTGGTTTCTTTAAAAAAGCATCTGTGGAATTAGGAGAAATTAAATTAGGCCTCATGTCTAACTTGGCAAATGAAGAATATTTTGTGTAAAGACATCTGCTATTCAAGTCACTCCACTGCCTGAATGTCATATATCCTTTCTTTCTTTTTTTTGTCACATCTATAAAACATTACGGTAATTTTTGAAGAAACAGTAGGTGACCTGTTGCAGTGAGTCCAGAGGAAGCCACAAAGACGTTCAGAAGGCTGGAGCACCTCTGCTATGGAGACAGATTGAGAGAACTGTGCTTGTTCTGCCTGGAGAAGGCTCCAGGGAGACCTTAGAGCCCTTTCCAGTGGCTAAAAAGGCTCCAAGAGAGCTGGAGAGGGACTTTGGACAAGGGTCTGGAGTGACAGGACAAGGGGTGATGGCTTCAAATTGACAGAAGGCAGGGTTAGATTAGATTTTAGGAAGAAATTCTTCCCTGTGAGGGTGGGCAGGCCCTGGCACAGGTTGCCCAAAGAAACTGTGGCTGCTCCATCCCTGGAAGTGTTCAGGGCCAGGTTGGATGTGGCTTTGAGCAACCTGGTCCACTAGAAGGTGCCCCTTCTCATGGCAGGGGCTTGGAACTGGATGAGCTTTAAGGTCCCTTCCAACCCAAATCATGCTGAGATTTGCTGATTCTGTGATTTCTTTGACTGGTCTGGGCTACTTTACATCACATTTCACCTAAATTAGACGGCTGTGCAAAAGAAGTAAAATTGTACCTAAATCCCCTTTACAGCTCACTCATAAAGGGAAATATATGCAGAGGGACCTTACTGTGAATGACAATTAGCTTTGCTGGACTGAATTATTTTATCAGCTAAAACAAAAAGACCCATGAGGAGGCATAAATTGGAACCTTGAGGATGGAACACTTTGATATTCAATGAACACAAGAAATGAGCCTGACTTGCTGGTTAAGGGGCAAACAGGGGGAAAAAAGCAATGAAAGCATGTCAGCACAGGGGTACCTGTGCTTTTGGTTTTCTTAGATTCCTTCTGCAGCTCTATCCATCCTTTAATCCTGACTCTGGTCCCTGCAGGAGCAGGACCCCTCCCAGTGTTTTGGCTGAGGCAGATCAGGAGGGAAAGGGAAGATGAGAACACTGGCAAAGCGGAGATGAGCACATCCTGGTCACAGAGGGCTTGCCCCAGTGCTGGACACGACAGCCTACCCACATACCTGCCTGCCCAGGTAACTCCACCTTGCCTTGCACACACATGGTGATGTCCCCAAATTATACATCTGGCATACACGTTGATTTAGCACTTTCTAGGGAAGCTACAGAAGTGGTGAAGGCAGCTGGCAGTTCCTGCAATCAGATGCTGACCAAAGGGGAGTTTGAACAGTGAGCTGGCTGTTCCCTTGTGAGCAAAACCCAAAGAAAGGGAAATAAACAGTTCAGATAATTGAGAGAAGCAGGTCAATGCCATGTACCTACTTACAGTCAATTCCCATTTCCCTGTGCACCTGTGCAGAAGGGTCACCCACTCTCAGCATCTTTCTCCTATTGTGTCAGAGAGCAAGGTTCTGCCACTCTCCTGTGCAGGTGCTGAGCAGCAAGGAGACCTGGCAGAAATTAATAGAGCCCATTCCTCCTTCTGTTTCAGGCACTGCTGCTATTGACTCTTATCAGTGGACATATCTCACCCTTATCCAAATACCATATGTCCCACAGTGGCTGCTTGTGCCAGCCAGTCTTACTGGGCTCCCTCACACCAGCAGACTCACTCCCCCAATTCCCAGCATTCCAGGAAGATTGTATGCAAGTTCCCTAATGGAGCATATTTTAATTCTCTTCCTAAGAAAATATTATATTAAAAGGAGCCAGAAAGAAATACTTCACAGTTGGTCTTCTCAAAGCTGCACTGGGCAAACACCGGGCACAAGCTTGCCATGTATTTCCCTGGGTCCATATGGAGAAAGAAAGGCTGATAAGCTCACAGTTGACTGACTTGTAACCCACCAGGATGGGGATGGGAGCCAGTTGCCATCTGAAAGCATGCAGGGACACAGCAAAAGCTATGGGGAAGCAAACTCTCTTTAACTGGATTAGCTGCTCACATAATATTGTATCATTCTTATCTCCTTCCAGTTCCAGGGCTTTCCTGACACTCATGTGTTTTATGATCTTACTAGATTAATATTAAAGAGCAGAGGGAGCTCAAAAGAGATCAGTAACAGCTCAGAGGAAAATACATAGGCTAGAAAAAGAGTGGAATACTGCTTAGGTACTGAGAAGCAGGGAATCAAAACCAACGATCTCAGAGACTGTTCCCACTTCACATCAAACTACCAATGGATATTCATTTCAAGGTACAAGGACAGACATTTAAGTGATAAAAACCTCTGACAAAACTCTTAAGTAACCAATGAGCATTTTCTTAACAAGCAGCAGTATAGGACTGGGCTTATAACATTTCTGCTGGAGAAGATATTTTAAAGCCATAGAGGATAAAAAAGACACATGTAGATGTTCTAACAAAATTCTGTCTCCTGCCAGCACTCCAGCCACTCCTGATTTCCTATCCCCAAACCAGAGTTAAACTAGTTTCAGCTCAAATTAGCACAGTAATTTGGACTGGCTTTCAAAGGTCAGCTCAGCAGGTAGACCCATTATCTTCCTTGAAAGGCAGCACCATGTTGAGCAGATCAAAATGCGGCTGTATTTACATTAGCCAGCCAGTTCCCAGTCATGTAAAGGCCTGGGCTGCACCTGCCCCTGCATCTAAACAAGCCTCCCAGCTTTGACATCCACCTTAGAGACCTCTCAGCTTCCTCTGCAGAAAGGGAACGTCAACATCGCAAACTCTCCAGAGATAAGAGACACAGCTTGGGCCAGGTATTTAGCCCACATCTAACTCCAACCATCTGAACAATCTCACTTGATTAGGTGGGTCGTCAAAACGTCCATCACTTGCTTCTCTCATTACAGCAGCCTCTGAACCAAGAGGACAAGCTGACTCCTGAATCACCACTGATGTGATGTCCAGGTTCCTCAGGTAAGGAACATTTTGAAGAGAAATTAATGATTTAATACCCTCCACTGCATTTTACCCAGGCAGAGTAAGCTGCTTCCCAGGTTTCACCTGCATAGAAACCTTCACAAGTTTGCTGCTCTTACTGTGCAAGCTTGTCTACTGTTGCTTTTCACTTTGATTGCAAATGAAGATCAGAACAAAAGGGTTTTGCAGCCTGTGTATCTCAGAGCACAGCTCAGCCCATGAACATGTGTCATTCTGCCATCTTCAGCCATCTACTGTAGCCACACTAAAATATTCTTAAAAGTAGAGCTCAGTGCTGGTTATTTTTCCACTCACTTGTTTGAAAACCAAAAAAGATGAATGTACAAGCCCTCCCCATAGTGTTGCTCTATGAATGAGACTTACCAGGGACACTAAGGGTGTCACAAGCTTTCACTCCCCATATGCACAAGGACTCTGTTACTGCAAGTTGTGTAGCAGGATTTAGCAGAGGTTGGCTTTCTCCAAGCTCCAAGGTATCATGGAAAAGTGTTGCTGTGACCCCAGTAAGGGGATAGTGGCCATGGGCAGCATGAGCAGCCAAACCCTGAGTGAAGCTCTCTGCTTCTCCCACATCCCAGCATGGCTTTCCCAACTGGTTCCACTCACCAGATTAACCCTCCCCAGCTGCTCAGCAGCACTTGCAGGTTGTTATTATGGCATATATGGAAAGTCAGGGTGCCTTAAAGGAAGTCTTGGAGGTGGGTTGGAAAGGGGGATGTGAGAAACAACAGAAGTGAAGGGTTTGTGGGGGTACAGTCAGCATGATGAGGGCTTGGATTGGGGCACTGTGGGGTTTGAGAGGGGGCGATGCTGGAGGAGACAAGAATGGGGTTCTTGGTCTCTACTGATTTAGGCTCTTAAGAGTATTTATACTCTACCAGAAGGTTTTATTTTATTTCCAAATATGCAGGAGATGCAGACTTTAAATCATGCTTAGGATTCAGTATTGCAAAAGGCCTGTCTTGGATATAACTGCATTGGGGTTGTAAGGGAAGAAAACATTTATGGGAACAGTGGAATGAGACATTAAACGGGCTCATTTTCAAAATGAACACGTTGGGCCCATATACTCATCTTGTAAGTAATAAGAATTGTGAAGATGAACCTTAATCCTCAAGAATGTTTGTGTGGTCTGCACTACCTTCCTCAGAGACACGGGGAACTCTAAGGCAGTTAAAGCTGGAGGGACATTGAATTTAATTTTGACTTTTAACTCGAGTTTTAACTCCTAGCTGCAAACTGCACATGCTGAACCAAACATATTCCATGTGATCAAAAGCAACTTCTGCCCCTTCAAGGCACTCAGTTTCTCATTGAAGAAAAATGTCCCTGTATCACTCCAGGCAGTTTTTCATTGAGGAAAAATGGTCCTGTCTAGCTGCAGATGACATTTAAAAGTCAGCCCAGTATTTTTAAATATGAGCAAAGAAGAATTTTTAATATAAAGCTGAAGTGAAAATAATGTTGCTTGAGACTCATCACAAGAATTAACTAGTCCACAGCCATAGCAAAGTTTCTAACAACTCCTCATGTGCATTTGGATTGCGCTTTTGCACAAATAGAACTGCAGCCAGGCCTAGGACAGACGTCACCATGCCCATGAGTAAACGAGATGGTGAATTAATGAATTAACCTAAGGAAAGACTTTAAAATTCAAAAAGTTAAGTGATTAAAAATCCATTTTTTTTGTAGAGACAAAAATCAGCATAAAAACTTTTGCGGCAGAAAAAACCAAAAAACAGTGATTTAGCTGAAAATATTTCAATTTTTGCATTTTTACGCAAAAAAATAAATTCCACAGGTGTGGTCCACAAATGGGCAAATCAAACACTTCACCAACTGTTTGTTTTGAAGCACTTTGGATAATTTTCAACAGCTGTTTCTCTTGCCTGATGGTTCTCAAACACCAAACACCAGTTTTTAAAAACCTTCACCTCTGAACAAGAGTAAATGTTTATTTCAGATCCCAGCCCCTGGATTCAGTAACAACTCCACAGTTTAAAGCAGATTTCAAAGAACAGCTTTGGAGAAGAGAGTAACTTGGTGATAAGGAAACTGCAAAGTCCTCTGTGCTGTGCTGATGCCTCCATAGTGTGCTGCTCATGATTTGCACAACATGCAAATAGGGGAAGGGATGTTTATTCTGGTATTTTCTACACCACCAACAAAAGAAACAATGTGCTAAGATCCTTCTTTTATTGCCATATTCAAGATGTGAAAATAGTAGATGAGCTACATCCTACTAGGTATGTACTACTTGTTGAACTGCACCATTTTGTGAGGGCAAAGTGTGTTCAGATGTCCAGGGGAGAGAGAGAAAATGCTCCTTTCTGCACAGTCTGTGTCCAGTTTGCAAACGTCCAGATAATCCCAGTGGCAACAAGAGGGAGAACTTTTTACATTTAGTAACATTTATTTCTGCATTCGGTATCAAGTACATAAGTGCAAATATTCAGAGTCCATATTAAGTCCATTAGGAACTACAGAGAATGTAATACAAATCGTAATAAATTGAACATGCTGGAACTTTCCAGTTACCATACATGTAAATCAGCCTGTCAATCCTTTACGACAAAAGTACTGGGTTTTGTTTTCTTTTTTTTGTTGTTTTTTTGAGTTATACAAAACTGATTACCATAAGTACCGATTACTGTTTATTTTATTTGTGCTGGAAAACACTAAAACATCAGTCTACAATTCTATATAGTTAATAAAGATGAATCCAACCAGCAACCCAGTGACGTAGAAGCAATTTTAACTATTGCATCAAGTGCGCTAAGCAGGAAAGCCCCTAGCCACATGTAACATTAAAAGTTATAGAAGCAATGCCAATAGAAGAAGGAAAAACACTAAAAAAAATAATAAAATAAAGAGGTCAATATTATTTAGGCTCTCACCATCATGCACTTTATAAGCAACACAAAAAAACCACATCTAGTACACTTTTCTCTTTACTATACTTTTAGTGCTTGACACAAGTGATTGCAAATATTCTAAGTGCAGAAGCAGCAGGGGAAAAGCACTGCTTCCGAGTTTTATGTTTCTAAGATTATGGTGTTGAGAAAAAAAAAAGAATGATAAATTTGCAGTAAAGTGTAAGAACAGAGCTGCTTCACTCCAGATTTCCCCATTATTCACTGCTGTGGTAGACGAATTCTTGATGTCTTGCTTTACTCTGCCTTTCTCTTAGCACCTGGGATTTTAGCTTGAATCCTAGAAATAAAGTAGAAAAAGAAAAAGAAGGCTTATATGGTGATGCAGTTACTCCATTCCAGTGGATCCCCACTTGGATTCCTATCCAGGGTTAATCTCTAGCTCACGTTCAGTGTGCTGTCTCAACAGGTGGACTTAAGTGTAGTAAGAAAAGAAGTGATGCCCATCTGTGTGTTCTTACAGGCCTGGTTTTTGGTGATTCATGTAACCATGGGGTGTGCTCAGTGGTCTCCTCCCCCACTTCATTATTCCTCCACAGTCTATTGTCTATAGAAGGACAGGAATTAAATTGCAAAAAAACAAAAAACAAAAAACAAAAAAATCAGTACAAACCTTTAGTTCTGCCCAGGGCTACGGATTTTGCAGAATAACAGAATTACTTGTTGTAAGGAGACCCTGGAAGTCTTTTAATCACTTCCTACACGAGGCAGGACTATTGCCAATGCTAAATCATGTTGGCCACGTCTTTGTCGTGGTGCATCTTGAAAACCTCCAAGTCAGGAGGTTCTGGATCCTCCCTATGTGGCCTGATCCAGTCCTAATCTCCTAGTGGAAAGCTTTCTCCTAATGTCCAGCATCAACCACCTAAACTGGATTTATGTTGTTGCTCCTTCTTGTAAGTAACATCTGCCACTACTGAGAAGAGTTTGGCTCTACCGCTTTGTAACTTCCCACCAAGTACTTACAGGCTGCTATGAAATCACTCCCTATGAAATCACCCCTTGCCAGGCTAAATAACCCCAGTTTCCTCAGCAGCTCCTCATGAGTCACTTGCTCTCTGTACCCCACCATCTTGTAACCTTCCACTGGATACCTGTTATTCATCCAGCTTTTGCAAAGCCATGGAGAAAAACTGCTGAGATCCATGGATCTACCTTCCAGACCAGCCATCCTGCTTAAATAATTCTCAAGTTTTGAGAGCTACGCTTAGAGCCCCACTGTGCCCTTAGACATCCCACAAAAGCTTTTGATAAAGAAAATGCTTAGGGAACTAGTGCAGACTGCATCTAAAATTTCATCCAGGTCCTCCAGCAATTCCATAGGGGTTCAAAACACAATCAATCATGGTGATTCTAAGGTGCATTTTCTTTCTGTAACAGGGTGGCGTTCTAATTCCCACTTTTTTCATTAATGGTACTATTAACTCCCTGAATGTAAAAACCCAGGCCTGGACTGGGCAGTGGAGAAGGGAATTAACTCATTCCTTCCTGTTTGTCCTGGCCAGGTAAAAGAATGGACGTGAGTCTCTGTTTGGGCTGCTCTGTCCACAGTTCCCCCAAATGGCAGGAGAAGGGGGACAAGGATGTAGAGTCACAGCTCTGCATTAGTCTGCACTCAGCTGAGGAGCTCTGTGTTTCTACAGGGATCTGCCCTCCCACAGCCCCTCACATTCTAGGATCTGGGGAGGACATCATTGACAGGACAAGGTGTCCCCAGGAACCATCCATGCCTCAGCCACCCCCAGTGCACCACAACTTCACAGCAAGAGTTCTGGCCAAGTCTGCTGCTGGACTCACTTTGCCACGACAGTGTTCATGTGGGTCCGCACGAGTCCCAAGTATTGATCAATCTGTGCCTGCAAAGAGCAAAAGAACACCAAGTCAACCAGGCAACAACGAGGCAGAACCACCCAGACACCCAAACTGCTCTGCGAGGACAGACTTACCTGGTACTTGTCATATACAACAGGGAGAGTAAACATAGACACCACAGCTGAGGAGAAAAAGAGCACAGTGTTATATACCTGCAGACCAGATTCCTCCAGAGAAGAGACCTACTTCACTGACAAACATGTATCATGCCACTTGGTCAGCTGATCCACCAGGGATCTTTGTATTAAAAATGCACTTGGCTGAAACCTCCCAAATATGGAATTTCCCCCTGCTCTGGGACTAGTAGCTGCAAAGCCAATAAACTGCAAATTAGTTCTGGTAGGAGGGACAATGTAATGGGATAATGAATATTTACGGGGAAGGGAAATAAATGTTGATGGTTTAACTGCGGGGAAGGCTCGCCGAGGATAGGCTGTTTTGTCTAAGTTGAAATTGTGAGGGAGTTTAAGATAAAAATAGATTTAAAAAGAAAAGCTGATTTTTACCCATTATCAGAAGAGTCAGGCCATTGAAGAGGGCTCCCACGTAAGTCAGCAGCCACATTAGTACTGCAAACTAAATTAAAGATGGATCATTACATCACCTCCAGTGTTGGCATAAGAAGGAATTAGATTGCTTAACTAGCTAATAAAACAGTACATTAGCCTTTTTTAGTGTGGAAGGGAGTTGTTAAATAGGGCGTATTAGGAACTAGATAGTCTTTCTGGGTGTATAAACACCATTCTCCATTCTGTTCACTGCTTCTCACCCTCCTAGCTGAGCTTTCATGCATATTTAGGTCTTAATTGGATATATGTAGGGCTCTGCACTGAAAATGGCATAAGCAAATTTCTGCACCCAGTTCTTATGATGGCAGGAGCCATCATGTTAACCAAAGCCCCAACGTGGTAATTCCAGGGACTGAAAACTCTTGATGCTGAGAGATAGGTATATTTTCTT
Source organism: Sakesphorus luctuosus (assembly GCA_013396695.1). Lineage (NCBI taxonomy): Eukaryota > Metazoa > Chordata > Aves > Passeriformes > Thamnophilidae > Sakesphorus > Sakesphorus luctuosus. The sequence continues at coordinate 177,050 of VWZD01005382.1, forward strand.
AAAAATCTTTACTAATTTGGGAGCCTAACCCATGTCTGCTCTCTTAATGATTTTTCTTTTGCTCTGAAGAACACCTGCTTGGGTGTAAAGCTGAAAATCAGTAATTCTTTCCGCAGGGGGTGAAAAACGACCTTACCCCACAGTATAAAATGCCACAGGTAGAGGAAATCCAAATTAACAAGGGAACACCATTTTGTAACAAAGTAACAGAAAGCATAATGCAGAGATGCTTCTAGAACTGTGGTGGAGCTAAGCTGGTTCTGCACATTTATAAATCCTGTATTACACATCAATACATTCAAAGGCAGAGTGCCAAACCTCTAAAGTGCCAGAAAAAAGCAGTTTTTAAATCAAAATGGACAGCAACTTTTATGTCTGGAGCTACACAAAACCAGGTTTCATGACAACCCTGTCAACATGGGAAGCAGCTCTTTGAAATGTAGATTGATCCTCTAGAGAAGGTTTAAAAATATTTAAAGCAATCCTACTTTTAAAGAATCCACAAGGTCCTGAACGAGAAAGAGTCTCCTCAGCTCTTTGACTGTGCTGTTGACGTATAGCTGGAGACAATCTGTGTATTTCTGGATCTGGTCCTGTGAAAGATTCATCTCCATCTCCAAGTAGGCTCTGCCAGAAACACAGGTCAGGTTACAAACCCAGGCAGGTTCACCCTCTCCCCATGCAGAGCCTGGCCTTGATGGGATCTGTCTTTTTACCCCATCCAAAGGGGGATACAAATCCTAGCTGGGGGGTTTCATAGAATCATAGAATGGATTGGGTTGGAAAAGACCTCCGAGATCATCAAGTCCAACTCTTGGTCCAACTCCAGTCCCTTTACCAGATCATGGCACTCAGTGCCACAGCCAATCTCACCTTAAAAACCTCCAGGGATGGGGAATCCACCCCCTCTCTGGGCAGCCCATTCCAATGCCTGAGCACTCTCTCTGCAAAGAATTTGTTTCTGCTCTCCAACTTCAATTTGCCCTGGCAGAGCTTGAGCCCGTGCCCCCTTGTCCTATTGCTGAGTGCCTGGGAGAAGAGACCAACCCCCACCTGGCCAGAACTTCCCTTCAGGGAGTTTCCTCACAATTTTCTGTGCTATGGGCTCTCCCCATGAGTCATAGCTCAAACTGACCCAAGTGAAGCAGAAGGAGCAGCACCCCAACTTTCTTTTCAGTGTGTGTTTCTTTAAACCACATCAGTTCCATGTCTGGGTTTACCAAGTAGCTGGCACAGCAGAGGAGAATGGATCACTGTTCTCTTGGAGCAAACACTACAGACCCTGTGGAGGGTGGAGAGGGCACCAGCATTGGCACTGACACCATCACCTTGCTAATGGGTTGCTGCATAAAAGATATAGACAGCTTCCCTCTATGCCAAATTGATTGTGCCTAGAAACAATACTCTTCCTGCTTGCAGAGATACTGCATTAGCTCTAATAAAACTCTTTTTTGCCGTTTGCTTAAGATTTTCTGGATATTTTGAATTTCAGAGAAAAAAATCCCATGTCTTAGAGCATGATGATTTTTGTGTTGTTTTTGCCTCTCCAGGATCTGAGCCAATAGAGCCTTACAGCTCTTGGAACACAGAACAACAGAAAATGTTATTTCTGTTTTGTGAGAAAGAAGAGAATTTTATCCAATATAAAAGCAGAATCTAGAGAAATGTGATTTGTCACTGGGAATGGATCCTTTACAAGACAAACAGCCCCTGGGCCATGCCTGCAAAGCACTCACTTGAAGGGGTGGCCCTCGTCCGTCTTCTGCACAGCCTGTAGGACCGATTTGTAGATTCTGAAGCTAATGGTGGCCGAGAGGCCGGCGAGGGCCAGGTAGGCCACGACGCTGACGACGCTGAACTGGGTCAGGGAGAAGAGCAGCAACAGGAGGCTGCCAAACACGATCCCTGTCTGCTTGATGTCACGCCAGTACAACAGGTCAATAGCTGGGGAGAGAAGAACAACACATTAAAGGCGGGAGCTGGAAGGACATCAAGGATGCCACCGCAGCCACCACGATGCTTGGAGTCCTTGCAGGAGGGTAGAGGAGGAGTGATGCTTCTGCTCACACCCAGCATCAACAGGAACTCCCCAAGAGAAGCAGTGAAGTGACTTGAGCGACGCACTGAGGAAATTACAACCGATGACCTACTTGAAATCCTTGTTTTCCTTGCGCCTGTGCCTGGGTTAGATAAGATGGATGAATATCTCCAAGCGCAGCACGGTGGGTGGGTCTCTTGCAGCAGCAAGGAAAATGCAAGCTGGGGTTTGTGTTGTTGCTAGGGCTGTATGGAAGATTTCAACCTACCTTACTCAGTCTGGAAATCCTGGATTGTTTTTTTGTCACAGGTCCAAATGCCAAATGCTCGATCACAGCATTTTCCAATTTTGGTTGTTGGTAAATGAATGAGAAAGGCTGGGATTAGCCACCATAAACAACTTTCCCATGCAAAGTTTTGACAGTATAATTTTGTTATTTTCTAAGTTTTGAGGCAGGAGAAGACTCCTGGTTTTATCACTGCTTAACAGTTACATGTCTAAGGAAGCATTTTCTAGATAAGGTCTTAAAATACAGAATCAACCTCTTTTGCTACTCAATTACAACCATCTCAGAAACACTAAAAACAGAAAAGCTTTCTGCTTGTTATGTAACCTTCCTGTCCATGGGGGGTGTTGGTTAGAACAAAACAAGCACAGAAAACCATTTTCAACTACCGTATTTTTACATTTGTAAAGCAGTTAATTTTTACAGGGCTTTTCAGTCACTTTGTATATAGTTTATTTCAACCTTTCCAGCAAACAGTCTTACCAACAGGAACAGACACTGTAAAAGCAAAGTTTTATAAAAGGATTGTGGAATATCCAGTCCACAAAGGTGAATTTAATTTGTATCTACCTACAGCCTTTTTCTGAGAGCACTCTTTATCCAGCCAAAGAACATGCTCATGACAATCTAAACAAAACAGCTTTAATTTCACACAAGTCCTCATGAACAGCTTGAACACACCACCAGCCAAACAGATTTCATAGATACCACTTGTCAAATCATTCTGAACAAAGAGTAAATTCAGGAAAACTGCAAGCTGTCAAAAAAAAAAAGTCACAGATACAAAAAGCAACAAAATTAATCCAGCCTAGTAGTTCTTACATCTGATCTCCAAAAACTGTGAGTCACCACATCTTGTTTGCCTGAGTCAATGAGGTATATTACTCATTACTATTACATGTATTAGTGTTGCGTTTCAAAGCAATGGGCTTGAATGTAAAAATTGCTGTTGTGTTACTGAGTTCTTTTCTCTCCATGCAACATGCACATCCCACTACATTCTCCATCAATATACAATATTTCATAACGTTTTACTATTTTTAAGTGCCAGCACTCAGCACTAGATCTGCAATCAAGGGCACACATGGCTCGATCTACAAACTGTATGGAAGCCACAGGACAAGAGATCTTGGTGCATGTTTGGGGATCCTGGGTGCTAACTTCAAAAAATAGGGACGGGGCTGGAGTCTTTCCAGATATATGCCCAAGTCTCCTTCTTGCAGAAGCCCCAGGGCACGGAGCAGGGAATGCTCCAAAATGCAGTTACAGAACAGTGTGAGCACACACCTGTACCAGGATGTTCAGCAGCAGACAGGGATGTCTTGATGCAGCTGGAGCTCCACAAAGCGCTCACAGTGTCAAGGTGCTGCAGGATGCAACTTGCAAACCATCCTTACAAAATGGCATCCAGAAGACAAGTGTGCAGGTTGTACCACTTTTTCATATGCTTTTTCAGTCAAGGTGCTGCAAAAATTGGCAGCACAACAACCTGGGGTGTTTTCGCCAGCGAACAGAACAGGATATATTGTATTTACTGTCGGGGGGGGGTGAGGCCCTGGCACAGGCTGTCCCATCCCTGAAAGCATTCCAGGCCAGGCTGGACAGGGCTCGGAGCAACCTGGTCTAGTGGAAGGTATCCCTGGCCACGGCATGGGAGTTGGTACAAGATGATCTTTAAGGCTCCTTCTATGCCAAATCATTCTGTGGTTTGGTGATTATTCACAACCTGATCATTTTTGTGCTTAAAAATTCAGAGACTAGTATTGGAAATTCACACAAATCGCACTTTTAGATACTTAAATTTCCTATCACACAAAACCTCCGCATAAAATTAAATAAGCACAGGTGAGCTAGCTCAGGATGATGCACATGGCACATCATCTGCTGATGACAGAAAAAGGCCAGCTACCAGGGGAAAACACTCCCAGGGACACAAGCAGCAGGAAGGAAAACAAATGAGAGCTGAGCCAACAAAAACAAAACCCACTCCAGTAGGGTTCCCTGAGTCAATCCCAATTAATGATAAGACCCAAAATGAGCAACTAAGCCTCTTTTTTTCAAGGATATTCAACTCATACTCCTGCAGACTAGCCGTGATCTGTATTCTCATGCAGAGATGCCAAACAGCATTTTCTCGCTCCCCTCAAAAAGGAAGATACCGAGTTACTCAAGAGAGACTTCACCAGGTGTGTGTATAACCTGAAAGTTCCTGCCATGGAATGACTGGGATATTTACTAAGCTGTATGGGGTAAGGAAAGGGACAGAGCGAGATGGACAGCAGCCAAATGACACAGTTCTGGAGACATGTGCACGAGCAAGAGAGAAGATGAAAAGGCAGCTGACCTCTTTCACCAGACAAATGAGACCTGGGAGAGAGGGATCCTGCATATTTTAGACCTGAGGCAAATATTCCCATGTGCATGGAAAAAATATGTGCCAACTGCTAGATGGAAAATCTCAGCACAGAAAAGGGAGATACGAGTTGAATTATTGGTATGTGGCTGTCTCAGTGCCCAGGTACAGTCTGGGAACACATTCCTCCCACTCCCAGCCTGCCAGGTCTGACAGGATTTTCAAGGGCAGGAAGCACATCTGTCTTTTCCTTGTCTCCCTCGAAGGGATGGGACTGTGAGACTGCTGCCATGTCCAGCTGCTGGGGCGGGATTTGCTGCTCCTGCAGCCATTCTTCATCCTCTCCCTTGGGAGAAGAGAGTGAGGCAAACCACTTTGCAAAATGTGATGCAGAAGGGAAGGGATCCTCACACCTCCTTGGGCAGGGAAGGGGGAGAAGAAGAGTCCAGAGCTAGAATCCACGGAAACTTGTGGAATCCAGCCATGATTGGTGGGCTTCCCTGAATAAAATACTTTTCTTTTTTGCTGACAGGCCTCAGGGATTTGAGCTGTATCAGTTCCCCTGGAATTTGGATGCTGCTAAAAACACCTGAGCTGTCTGTCAGAGGCATGTTTTCTCATTCAGTCCCAGCTTCAGTCACTTCAAAGGCTTTTTACATTATTAGAATAGAATAGAATAGAATAGAATAGAATAGAATAGAATAGAATAGAATAGAATAGAATAGAATAGAATATTTCTGTTGGAAGCTACTTACAAAGATCATCTAGTCCAACTGCCTGACTACTCCAGGGCTGACCAAAAACTAAAGCACATTGTGGAGGGCATTTTCCAAATGCCTCTGAAACACTAACAAGTTTAGGGAATGGACCATCTCTCTAGGAAGCCTGCTCCTGGGTCTTACCACCCTCTTGGTAAAGAAATGCTTCCTTCTCAAGTCAGTAGTAAAACAAATTTTTCGTCCTACATTTCCTTACAAAAACAAATCTCCCTTAGAAGCAGGCAGAGGTACACTGGGTGCAGTGCAGAATGCCCAAGCTAGGATCCTTTGCTTGGGTGCCATTTCCTCCTGTAACCATTTACACCAGAGAAAAAGTATCTAATACATCATTGTCTGGTGTTGTAAATAGAGACCAGGCAAAGGAATGAGAAATTTGCTTCTTCACCAGCAAGGGAACCCAGACCTGGGTGCTTCAATCCCCTTCAAACCTTTTTTCTATTTTGCATTCTGAACAGAAATGAAAATGAAAGATGAGGTCAACCACCACATTTATATGTCTGCTTTGAGTTTCACCTCATCCTATATTCATGTAAAACTGATTAAGACATCACAAAACTCCCCTGAACATTCACTCACCCCAAGGGGTTATTGCCCTTCAACAGGTCACTACATATAACCGGTGGCCTGAGTCTTTGACTCAGGGGAAGCTGCCTGTTCCTGCATGAACCCCTTCCTTGGCACGCTGAAGACACAACAACCCAGGCTCAGACCAGCCTCCCCAGCCCATGGAGACACAGAGGGCATGAGGATGGCATGGCTGGGAGCTGAGCTGCACCTGCAACATTTCGCACACACACACTCCTCTGCAGAGACACTCACCAAGACCAGCTGGCCCTGTGCTTGCCCAGCTGAGACAGGCTTTGAGCTCAGCTCTTAGGTGGGTACAGCATTCTCCAGATAAATTAAAGAACAGAGGATCCCTCACAGCATGAGTTAATGACATAATAATGAAGTGCTTTGGTCAATCTATAGGGAAAGAATAAAAGGTCCTAGTGCGGTGCAGGGTCCTGCAAGTGCTGGGCATGCTGCTGATGGCGTGGGAGGGTGTGCACAGCACTGCCCAGACCCCACTACAATGGCACAATTCTGAGCAATGCACACTGAATATGCATGAGGCAGGAGCCTGGTGTCACGTGAAGCTGTCGATATGTGGTTTGCACGCAATTGGACAGGGGCTCAATCTGTTTGGCTGAGGCAAGATCCACTTCCAAGAGCCAAAACGCCAACTTCAAACCACCCAAAGTTTGCAGCTTGGATTTGCAAGCAGAGTTTGGGCACTGAAACCAGCCTTGGCTTCAGTGAGGGCTGAGTTCCTGCTGTTCTGGAAATCACTTACTGTGAAATCCTGACCATGCCCATTAACATGCAGAAGCTGTTCAGCTGCAGCTTTCCATGATCTCCCTTTGGCCTCTTGGAAGGAGGGAAGCAGCATCGGTCACTTTGCACTCTTTCCAGTACAACTCACCAGAGCTCTGACTCATATGCAGAGGTATAAAAGGACTCTGGGTTTTGCCAGAACTGCCTCAGACTCAAAACTATTCGCATTTATTATGGAGGACTTGCCAGCCATCTCTAACACAGGAGCACGGCAGGTCATTCAATGCCACTGCCTTTGAAGAATTTTCCTGGAGAAGTGGGTCTGATGAGCTGTTTATCTGAAAGTATTCCCTGCTCGTGTTTTTTAACTCACAGCAGAACTTGTAAAATCTTTCTCACATAGTCTTTTAGTTGAAAGAAAGAGTTTTCAGTGTGCCAAATTGGTATCTCAGCTATACTTTATGGCAAAACCTCTCTTAAATAAATTAATGTGATACTCCATTTGGGGCCAAACCCCAGACCAGCAATGCACAAAGGTGAACTCTATGACACAAGCAAACACTTGTCAATATGAGCAGCTGGTAAATACCCATGTTTGTGAGGCAAGCTAAAATTAACCTCACAAATACAAGAAACAGCAGCAGTGTGCCAGTGTGTGAAAGCTCTCACAGCAATCATCATGGCTTTCAGCAGAAAATGTTTCTGCTCCTCACAACTTGGTATCGAAAAAATACAGAAAACAGATGTGGGGGCTGGAAAAGCCAATGCTGGAGCAAGGGGTGAACCATTTGAGACAGCTGAGGTGAGCTAATCAGTGATGCTCCTGAGTCCATTCTCCCCATGACCTGGTGGTTTATGTGGTCCCCAGAAGCATCATTGTGTGAGGCAGCTGCAGGCTCAAGGTCCTGAGTGAAATCCCAGAGGAAAAACAGAGGATCCAAACCAACTGCAGCTCAAATGTCCTCACACCTTCAGAATCCCACGCGGTTATGTTCTAAAAATATATTTTTGTAAGAGAAATGGTGATCTCTCCATTCTGCATCTCAACGAAAGATGAATGATTTTAAGATAAAAATTTATGAAGATCAACTGAGCACTGGTTGGACAATTCCCATCTTCCCCAGCTTCTCCTTCCCATACTCTGAAAATCTCTGTTCTCATCTTCTGACTTTCCAAGTTTTTCCTTTACTGCAACAACTGTGTGAAAAATGAACATTCATCAAGCAGCATTTACAAGGAAGTCAGTACAAAAAGTGTGGCAAACCCCTGCTATCCAGGCTAAAAATGAGGCCCACAGGCCTTGATGACTGTATAAAAGGTTCTATGTTCTTCAGCATATTAATAATATCCTTGGATCTGATCAATGGGTTGCACAGCTTCACTCCCTATCAAATATTAGTTTTACAGACAAGTGAGAAAAACTTGTCTACACACACCCTTTAGTTCTGTACAGACTGTAATACTATGACTTCATAAATATAAATGACTTCATAAAGCACTTCTCAAGACTTACTGGGAGTGAAAAGATCAGGAAACACAATACAGAAAGAGAACAAATTTGTCTATAGCATTGTCATAAAAATATTTGACAACAAATGCAACAATGCTGTAGGGTTTTAAGTAGAAATAAATATTGCTTGCATTCAAAGCAAGACCAGTTTGCAGCTTTAACCACAGGATGCAGGACCAGGCTTTCCCTCTTCTCTGCAGTGAAGGATCCAATGTGGACACTGCTCCTCTCCCCACAACAAACCTGATTCTAATGCAATACAGATGGATACACAGTTGAACGAGCAGTCTGGTGCCTTCAGGAGACTGCTGTGATGAACAGCAGAGCCAAGAACTGATATCTGTGCTGTTTCATGAGGCATTATCTCCTTATCCTTTATCTCCAGCCTTGAGGAATCTCTCCCTGCTTCTACCTTTTGTAAACTCTCTGTCCATTAACTTCCTGTTCAGTTCAGCTTTGTGTCTTTATCATCCACCTGTCCCAAGACTAAGTTGAAAGTTTAGACCTTCCTGGTCCCCAAAGTCTGATGAGAGGATACCTGGAGCAAGAAGAGGACCAGGGAAATGGAAAGTCTTGATACCATATACCTTCCATATTATATCCTACTCCATTTGCAATATCAGGATATGTGCAAAAAAGTATTGGTTACCTTATATGACACACCAAAGGGGGTTTGGGTAGACAGAAGAGGATTGGCAATAAAAAATTAGCCCTACAACTACACCACACACAAGTCCATCACAGTATTACTTATTGATATTATTTATTAATGTTATTTTTGCTGTTATTAATGATTATGCTGTTTCTATTTTCATTTTCACATGAGAGATGCTTGAAGACGAGGATTAAACACAGCGAGCAGCAGGAGAAACACACACCTCCTGCTCATCAAACCGTGTCACTACCTGCCTTGGATAATTTTTGTGGAGGATGACACTGCTCTCACCTTAAGTGAACAGAAACTGAAGTGACCAAACAGAGTCCCTGAATGCAGTCCCTGAATGCACAAAATGCTATGGAAATGCTGAGATTTTCCCAAGATGCTGCTGGACTAAAGTAACAGACATGGACCCTCTCTAATTCTATCCAAACGTTTGAAAATCTGCAGACTTTCAAAATGAATTGTTCAAACTTGTATTATTTGTGATAATTAAATGTGATGTGGAGAGAGTATCCTTTCTGATATCAAAAAAGCCTCACCAGAACTCACTCCCCAGAGACCTAATGAAAACAAAAGCAGCCCTCCAATGTTGCCTTCAGTGATTGCTCCATCAGCCTCTTGCTAGAATTTAAACTATTCCTCGGGGAATACCTTAAAATAATCTTACTTTTGGGGAGTTTTCACCTTGTTCTGGCAATGAAAGAATATTGTCCATCTACTTTTAAAAGACATGGCTCTGAGCAACCTCATCTATTGGAAGTTTTCTCTGGCCATGGTAGGGGGTTGGAACTAGATAGGGTTTAAGGTCCCTTCCAACCCAACCATTCCATGATTCTGTGATGGCACAGCAGGTGTGCAGAGCACATTGTCTCACTGATTTTTTTACCTCAAGGTGTTTGTTGGGATGGTTGGCAGACAAACAGTGTGAGGCACATCTAAGAGATTTTGTTCTCTAACCTTAAGCTCTCAATTTTACAGTTCTATTCCCATCAATAGGAATGCGCTGGGAGAAGAATTGACAGAAACCAAATTGGAAGTAAATCTGAAAGCCGAAAATCTTGACAAATTTCAATCTAATTTCACAGGAAATAATCTGTGAAATTAGGAAAGAAATTCCTCATCAATTAGTGTAGTTTTGTGAAACTATTAGTTAACTTGGTTACACCAGGTGATGACTTGGTTGCAAGATTTTAGCCCTACCAAGAACCAAATATTGGGATACATTTTTATTGCGTTCATCCCAGCCGAGAGATCAGCCCAGAGTATTTTCAGGAAAGCACTGAAGGTACCAACTGGCTGAAGTTATGCTTTCATTATAAAGCTGTAATTAGACAGGCTTCACAACTGTCAATAAGATTACAGATTAACAGCATGAATCTGTATTATTGCCACTGAACTTCTTTTTCAGCCTTAAAGTGGGGAACGTCACCAGGAATAGTTCCCATGACCCTTTCAAAACCAACTGATATATCCATCAGACAGGGAAGGTGGTTCTCTGAAAATAGCTGCCAAGAAAATGCTCATCAATAGCTCCAGTTCCAGCAGAGTTATGTCAGCCAGATGGATTTGATGAAGTCTGCAGTCCTTTTCCACATAAAGTTATATATAAAATGTAGATAATATTTAGGATCATGTCTATGAACTATTCACAGGCCTGTTTCTCCAGATCTTTACATTCTTTTTTACGAAGTCTTGCAGCAGGTTGAAGTGCAGGAACAGGCATGTCACTTGTGACCACACGAGAGTGGAAAAGGGAACACCCATGGAGACCAGTGTACTGACATCAAAAAGCTCCACCAAGTTGGGGCAAACTTGGGCACTGATCTCTTCTCTCTGGCGACCAGTGACAGGGCCCAAGGGAATGGCATGAAGCTGAGGTTTAGGTTGGATATTAGGAAAAGGTTCTTCCACCAGAGGGTGGCTGGGCACTGAACAGGCTCCCCTGAGGACCACTTGCACCACAGAAGTGGTCACAGCTCTAAGGCTGCCAGAGTTCAAGAACTGTTTGGACAAGGCTCTCAGGCACATGGTGGGATTGTTTGGGTGCCCCGTACTGGAGTTGATCCTAGCGGGTCCCTTCCAACTCAGGATAGTCTACAGTTCTATGTTCCTCCTAATCCAGAGAAACTTCTCTAGCAGGGTGTGAGGATGTGTCCTGCTGGGCTGGGCTGAGTGCCTGGGGAAGGCACAGAGCTGCTGGAGGCATACCTCAGCCAGCAGATCCCCTCTGGAAGCTGCAGACCTCAAGTGTCACACAGCTGGCACTGGCTGTAGGTGGCCCACAGCCACCAGGATGCCCAGTCAGAGACGTTTCCCCGCACGCTCATGCATTATGCATGGCTCCATCCCAGCCTGCTTCAAATGCATCACCTTCCAGTGCAGGGAGATGACTTGGGCGTGGAAGGCGCCTGCAATTCCCCAAAGCCATCCATGTTAATATTTCAAATTAAGCAGATGCCCAGCAGGGCCAAATTACAGTCCTGCTCACCCAAGGGCTGGACTGAGATCTACCACTGCTATAATCACACTGCACCTGCAGGAAGGACAGGTAAAACACACTGCAATATTTCTGAACATAAGCAACAACAGCAGTTGATTCACTGCAAGGAAAATAACAGCACATTGATTTAGCTGGGCAAAATAACAGCACATTGATTTAGCTGGGCAAAGCCAAAGCTTCACCAAGGGTCTTTGAAGCTCCTCAAGGTCCCCACCCAATTTTACACCAATTATAAATACTATAAGATCAAGTCAATGATACAGGTAGTTGTAAGCTTGACTGTTTAGTAATTAAAACTTATGTTAACCTCAGTGTTGTATCTCTGTAATTTCAGTAAAAATATGCTCTGTATTTATCGAGGTTTCTGTCTGCATCTGTTTTGTTCACAGACACATTCCAGAGTTTTCAGGAAGGAACCATAATTCTATTGACAATGAAGCTGGCAAAATTGTGCAACTCCAGGTTTGCATGAAACTGATATTCTGGGTTGAGACAGAGACTACATGAATAATAGATATTAAAAGAATCAATGAATTGGGTCTTTATTCTTCTGAATTTTAAATTTCTTCTATTTTATCTGGACTGATCAAAGAATTTTGCTGACAGAAATAATATTCTATGACTATTTAATGTTTTCTGCAGGATCATTTTTGAATCATAAACCACCATCCAAGAATAAGAAAAAATATGCAAATGATGTGGAAGTGAGGCAAGTGATTTATTTTAGCTGCGTTGATTTTTTCAGAGCTAGGGCTTTTTTTTTCAAATCAGCATGGGACATATTGTGTCATTTAATTTTCAGCATATTTACCACAGTTTCAAAAATGAATGCACTGAAGAAACCCCGCTATTATTATTAATTATTAATTTAACAATAGCAGCATACTTTTTATTATTCCTATTTTTTAATTTCTGAAAAAAGATATTTTTTTCTGCAAAGAAGAAAAATATTTAGTTTGCCTCTAAACACAGGTGGTTCAGCAACCTGACTCAGCAAACCAACGCTTTTATAAGAATCAGCAAAACATTGAGTATTTTGGGGAAAAATAAACCAAACAAAACCCCCAAGCCCCACCCTGTGAGGAAGTTTATCGCCAAAGCTTGGATGAACAGACCCTGAAGTTTGGTTGTGACTCTCCCATATAAGCTGAAGGAATCACGCAAACCTATGGAAAAGCCTTGCCCTTGATAACGGTATGGAGAGCTGGAGCTGCTGGAGCCTGGCATTTAACAGGTGCATCTGTTTACTTTCCAGCTCCTCATCTTCCTTTTAAACCCCGTACATACAATTAGATGCTGAATTAAGACTGCCAAAATATCAAGCACCCCAGAGACAAGTGTCTGTCTAAGACATCTGCCCCTCCCCGCCCCTCCCCAAAAAACACTTTGGAAAGGTTTTCCAGCTTCTGTTACATCGAGCTGCGTTTATGAAACTATGTCTGCAAGCATCCTGGACCCTTTAACGAGATGATGCTCTGGAGTTCTCTCTCTCCCAGGGACCCTGTTGTGAGCATCAACATCATGAACTGACTATTCAGCGTAAACATGCACCTTAAAATTAAAAAATACATTCGAACAAAGCCTGTCCGGAGCAGCCAGCAGCCTGCCCGGCAGGATCAGCCGCGAGCTTTTCTCCCTCTAATCTGCCCACCGAGCAGCGTCACAGAGACTGTCTTTTATCAAAACAAAGGCTGGATGCTAGCTGCGAAGTGTGAAGCCGACTAAAAATGGCTGAAAAGCTGTCCAAGGCACCCGGGAAGGTGGCCAGCCCCACCCAGCGCAGACACCGACCCGCTCAAAATACGCTGAAAATCAGCCCAAAAGGGAGATGCTATTGTTCCCTTCGCCTACGCGGGCAGTGAGACAACACCATGGCAGCGTTTCACCCCCGAACGGCTCAGCGGAGCGCTCGGCAGCATAATCAAAGGATTAACGTGTTGGGGTTTTTTTTAAAGCAATCCCAGGGCAAAGTAGGAAGCAGGGGGCAATCCCGCGGCGTCCTGGCGCTGTCGCCCTCCTTGCTAAAGCTGCGTTTTCTTTGTGTCGACACTAGGCTAAGCCTGGCTCTGGGTGTGTCCGTGGGCAGGAGGCACCCAGGCGCCCAACGCCACCACCTCCAACCCTCGCCCAGCCCCAGCGGGCACCAATTCACCGTCACCCGGCTTTCCTAAAGCCCGAAAGGTAGGGAAATTATGCCAGCGATATCCCGACGGAGAGAGTCAAGGATGAGAGATGACGCCGCTAACGGCAAGGGCGGATGCTTTGGGAATGAGCTGTAAGGTGGGAAGGGAGGACCTGTATCCTGGATGCTTTCGGGGTGAGACTGCTGGAGATGGGAGAAATGCATTCTAAGAATTAAGGGCTTTTAATCTTTTTTCTTAAATTACCCCCCCAGAAAAGCTTCACGGGGAGGGACAGAAAACAGCATGCAAAGGCCCACAGGTGAACAATGCAAAAATGGATGGATCCTGCCTTTGCCTCCTCTGCCATGCAGTCCTTCTAGCATGCAACACTAGAATAGATATAATACCCTGACATTTCCAGTTGCTCCAAAGACAGTCCATCTTGGTGGAATCGGCACTGGCTTGCATCTCGGAGAGCTGAGGAACTGCCGGTCCTTTCGTCGGAGGCACTGCGTTACCAGTCAGGCATTCCCGAGCATGGGTGGGTTAGTGGGTATCGCTCCCGTCTCCCCGCTCGGCTCTGGACTGATGCTGTAAGCAGCACAGGCGGAGGGGGAGGGCATATTGTACGCGCTGCGGTCTCCACTGCAGCAAATCAGCAGTGTGATGTGGTTGCCCTAGGGAGCAGGCTCCTTTGAAAAGGGGATGCAGTCCCTTTTCAAATCAAAAGCTTGCGCTCGGCGGCTTAGCCTCCTAAGCCATGGAAATGGTTAAGGCAACCTGATGGCAAAGAAATAAAAACAAATTGGGTGTGGGTGGAGGGGGGTGGGGGGGCGGCAGAGGGTGAGCGGTGTTTCCTATGTGTCTCTATGGTTGTGTCTATTCGTGTTCCAGAAATTTCTTGACAGTGATGGAATCTGGTGTTTTCTTCATTTTTTTTCTTCAATTTTTCTTTCTTTTTTTTTTTTTCACTCAACCCCTTCAGATTTTGATGCTCCCTCCTCATCTCTGCCCAGCTGGGTGAGGTCGGGGAGCAGGCAGGAAAACAACAAGGTCAGGATCTGACCCCAACAGGGCAATCCCCATATTGCTATTTTTTTCAAAATAGTAGAAAACAGCACAGTGCCCAGGGCACAGGGGATCACCCTTTTCCCTCTGCAAGCACAGGGTGACCCGTGTGGCTCCCCATGCCAAGCCCTGCTACCCCAGGATGCTGAGGAGTCTCAGCTGCACCCAGGTTTAGGTGTTGAGGGTATGAGAGCTGCCTCCTCTTGCTGCATAAACCAGGATTGGAGGTGGAGTGGTGCAGGTACACAGGACGATTTGTGGGAAAAGCATGTGCTTTCTGTGAGCCCACTAACAGCTGAATTTTAACACACCATGTCCTTAGCAGGAGATGGCCTCTGCCTCAGTTTCCCCAGCAATAAACTACTGCAAGTGGCCTTGCAGGGACATCATAACTAAGCAATGGTCATACTTGGCCAATAATGGGGAAAAATGTGCTTTGCCAGCCAACCTGTTTGCATTTTCAGATTTTGGGGTGATTGTTAATTACATAAGAAACTCCCCCTAAAGTCACCCCATTTCACTGAAGAGTGACTGAGATAATCTCACTTAGTCCGGTCATCACTGGCAGAACAACCCCAGCTGGAGACCTTTCAGCTGAGTCTGTATTTAATCTTTTGGATCATGACAGTTTGTGAAATAATTTTACTTTAGCCATGTTATATTTAATTTAGCTTTTTTTGTATGGAAACAGACACCACCACAGACACAGTGGGTCATGTACCTATTTTTATGGGGGTTTGAACCTCTCTGCCCCTTTGGCTCCAAAAACAAATGGTCTTTAATTCCTCAGTTAAAAGATACCTCCTCCAAATGGCAGTAGTAGGACACTTACCCTCCCTCAGGTAACTGATCTTATAGAAGAAAGCCAAAATTCAAGGAGAGATTCACCATACTGTGATCTTACTCTTTACCTTGGAAACTCTGCTGGGCTTTTAGAGGCCAATAACTATTGTTCATGTTTCTAAACCACCTTTGAAATCCTCCAAAAACACTTACTTAGGCTTGAATCCAGCATCTTCAGTCCCCTAACAGTGAAATAATTAACTAATTGGTTCAGAACTGGATTCAATTGTCATTGCATATAGTAGGATTAAATCATCTACAAACAACATTACAAATCAGGATTTTGTGTTCTTCCTGGCTTTGTTCAAAGAGGGAAGAAACAGGTTGGAAAGGAATGACTTCTAAGCATGGACTGATTGGTTTAAACCTTTGCAAAAGTAGAGAATCTCTCTATTGATACATTTTGATACCTTTGCAAAAGCAGAGAACCTCTCTATTGATACACACTGCAGCTCTGGGATGGGGTTCTCAGGACCAATCCATAATGTGAGATATTTACAAGCAGTGTATGTGAAACAGAGTCATCATTCACATGAAACTCCTAAATCCTTGAGTACCTGGAAAAAAGCCAAAGAGACCCCAAGTATAGTGCATAGGTGAAGTTCATGGCTATTGGGCACATCCCACCAGCAACACACCAGCGAGAAGGCTTTTAAAAAAATCTCTGCTTAGTCTCACTGTAATTCACATTTCTCAGTTAGGTATAAAGGACAAATTCCCTTTGGACAGAAGAGTAATAATAATAATAATAATGGCCAATCTTCGCGAACGAAGATTTGGGAAGGGCTCACCCCACGTGGGTGTGCCCTCTGAGCCTGCGCAGTGGATTTTTTTTAGGTGAGGCTCAGCGTGCGCAGAACTGGCCCCACCGTTTAAGTCCTAAGGTTCATTTGCCATGGCCCAGCGAGCTTGGACAGTGACAGTGAAGTCTCCTTAGGACTATCTACAGCACCCAGTCCTAACCGGGGCTGGCCCTGCTGAGCATCCGAGATCTGACGGGATGGGATGGCAGGGAGGCTTTAACTGCTGGGGCAGTCCATACTGAGACTCGAACTCGTGACCTTGGGCATCGGAGACCGGAGTGCTCTCCACTACACCACGGGACTGCCCTGGACAGAAGAGTGGTCCAGGTACATTTAACATCCTACTGATGATTTCTCTTTGCCTTCATTGTTTGTGGGAATATTTTTTGCCTCAGGCTTCATGTTTCCAATTCCCCTTCCAGGCTACCAAAATGAACCTCACCATCAGGTTTCCTGCTTGAATTCTTACTTCCCTTTGGAAAAGTGTCACTTCAGACCTGGCCCATGTGGCTGGACTGTCCCACAGTACTTCTAGAACTACTTTAATTCATAGGCACCAGAACCTGTCACTTCATCACAGTAACAGGAACACTGCATTTGTGTCAGAAACAACTGAACTGGAACTGTAAGATGAACATACTTAGAAAATGTACAAGGGCTGAGTAAGTCTTCCAGCATGCACTCATGTATCCCAGGAGCTGAGGAAGTGAGGGACAGGGGCAGGTGAGGAACCCTGACATAACACTGTGTGTGTGACTACACAGACATGTACAACAAGTGCCAAACATCCCTGGTGGATCCAGGACTAAAATGGCTATTGATAAAAAATCTATTTCTACAATGAGAATTTAAATTATGCAGTCAGTAAGTTGTGAGCCAGAATTAGGACTAAACATCTGGTTGTCAATAGGCTGAGGGTAAGAACTGCTTCTTTGCACCAGAACTAAACCAGGACCTCCAACTCAACCTTTACTGAGCAGACTGGAAGGTACAAATAAACATGGCACTACCTGGATCTGAAGGGTGAGATGCACAGAGATCTTGGCATCAACCACATGACACTGCAGTGTTGGAG
Organism: Sakesphorus luctuosus; assembly: GCA_013396695.1. Lineage (NCBI taxonomy): Eukaryota > Metazoa > Chordata > Aves > Passeriformes > Thamnophilidae > Sakesphorus > Sakesphorus luctuosus. The sequence continues at coordinate 194,406 of VWZD01005382.1, forward strand.
AAGAGCTTTCCTGTGATCATGAATAGAAGCAGGATGAAAAGCAGCAAGTGGAATTTGCTTCCCTTCCCTTCAGAGCACTGTCCACTGGAAGCCTCCTTCTCCTGTGGATGTCACTGAAATTATTACAGATCTTAAGATGTGTTAGTGAGGTCACATGAAGCTCAGTGTTGGTGGCACAGCCACAAGCCAAGTGAGCTCATCAATATTTTTATGTTAATTAGTTCTGCTGGAGATAATGACCAGTATATGTAGGATGTGTAGGGTAAGGACTAGTAAAATAACGTTACCTGGTTGCTTTCAGCCCATCCTAACCTCTCATTCATGGAAACGTCTGGCTAAATTAATACATGAGTAGGATATCAATATCTGCCTCATTTCTTTCTATCCCTCCAACCTCAGCAGAGATCATAGAATCATAAAATCACAGAATAGTTTGGGCTGAAAGGGGCTTTAGAGATCATCTAGTTCCAAACCCCTCATCCATGGATGGAGTTGTCACTCACTAGACAAGGTTTCTCAAAGCCCCATCCAACCTGGCCTGGAACACTTCCAGGGATGGTGCACTCACAACAGGGAGGGCTGGATGAGGTGCAGACTGCAGCTCAGCAAAGGACACAGGGCACCCTGCCATGGTGTGTGGGCCACTGGAGTTGTGCTGCTTACGGAGACACAAGAAGTCCTGCATCAGGACTCCAGCCCTACGTTGCTTACCTCCAAACATCCTCCCACTTCCACAGTGACTCAGCCAGCCTGCCTCATGAGCTCTGGTGAGGTCAGAGTTAGCAACATTTAAGGCTTTTTAGGTAAATATACTTGAGTGGACATAACAGTCCTTAAGAGCTCAGAAGTCCCCATTGTTCTATCACAGGAAGGATCACACACAGAACTAAACTTCAGGGCTGTCCCTTAATCCCACTGGAGAGCAGAAGTGGAACTGGTTTCAAAGACCATTTAATGACTAAAAATCCAAAGACAGAGCTGAAAGCATCGCTAGTTCAGCTCCAAGTGCAGTGACTTTGAAGACACTTTGGGCTGATTGCGTTTTTTGGAGCAGTGCTCTGCATCGCTGCACGTCAGCGCTCCGTGGGACACATTGAGGGCAGTGCCAGATCTGCAGCAAGGTGCTGTAAGATCCTGACATTTAGCACTTTACGAGAACAATAGCATTAAGGGAGATCATTGGGTTTTTCTTTTGAGCTAATTTGTTCTTAGCATTAGCAACAAAAATAGAGAGGATGCTATTTTGAAAGTTGCATTAATATGTCTGGAAGCTCTAAAGAGCAATGGAGAATTTTTGCCTGAGTACTCCAAGCCAAGGGCAGCCAGCAATTACATTTTCCGTGAGGAGGCTGTCAATAGGAGAGGGATGGGTCAGATCCTGGCTCTGATCTCATCCTTCTCACAGTCTTGTGCTCATTCTTGCACATTTTCTGGTCTGCAGAATCACTTAGAGGCAGCTCAAGTGATGAGGCCATGAGCTGGGAGATGCTGATGGGTGTTTCAGGTCCACCACTACGCACAGTATGGGGTAGTACATAGACAGTTGCATCCTTGCTGTCTTTTGCCCCAGGTCTTTGGTATTTTCTCTTAGGAGATGTAATGCAGTGATGAATTACCTTTCTTCTCAGGTCTTCAGACCACAAAAAGAATCAATAAGCTGGTAAAAAAGACAATATGATATTAAACTGACACAGTTAAATTCTGGAGCTGAATACTCTTAAAAAAAAGAAGCCCCATGTCCTGGCCTGTCACACAATGTTCCAGGTTCCCTGCAATTTCTTTTATAAGTCTTGAAATGTTTAGGTTTATGAGAGTTTTTTTTAAATCATCAATCAAAATATTCGGGTAGTTTTAAGATGTGTAGCTAAGCTTCTGCTCTGCTGCCTCTTTCACTTTCTGCTCAGCAGAACTATTCTTCATAGCTGTTTTTGCTCAAAGTCTGAGATTCTCATAAGGCATTCAGCAGTAACCACGTGACATGAGTCAAATAAGTGTGTGAAAAAATCACACATGAAGCTTTGTGCTTGCTTCCCTTCCTGGGAACAAGGTGGCCTTTCCTTGAATCCTAGTAAGTGAGCCATTTGGGGGGAAGTCCTTAGATTCAGTACCATTGTTATGAAACAGTTTTGAACATCTGATGTGTCTCAGTGAACCTGGCACAGACCCTCTTCACAGGCCATTCCAGAGATGGCTGGGACTCCTGTGGTGCCATTTGAGCTCCCTGATGACTGCAGGCAACAGCACAACTCACACATAAGAATCAGTTTTCATTTACTTCTGGTTCTTCAGTAGGATAATTTCTCTTAGTTCTTTAATGTTATTTTTGAACTGTGAGGTTCACAGAAATGAAGGCTCTATTCCTGCCACTGACCTAGAAAAGTCTTTTGATTCTTTCCAGTGGGACTACATTTTGAGTTGCTGGGAACCTTAAAATCATGAGTTTCTCTCTTCTGGGAGAGGCAATTGCTACATCTTCATTCCTCCTTAAAGATTTGATCAGTAAAGCTGAGGAAACCCTAAAACTCTGGCTGACCTCCTGCACTCCCCCACTACAAAGGGCTCTCATGGCACTTGCAGCCTACTCCCGTTTTCAGGCCTTCTGCTTCTAAGTCTGTGCTGTGAAATTTTTCTCTCTTACAGCATTGCTGGTGCTGCAGCTGGCATTATTAATTCCATTTCATTAACTGATCTTCCTAATGGACTGGAAGACAAAAGAGAAGACAGTCCTGAGACCACAGTGTGGCTGAGCCTCAGGAGATCTCTGTTCAGTCCTCTTGTCTGCCACAGGCTTCCTACGTGATCTTGGGAATCATCTCTCTTAAGTCTCTGGGTCTGCCTGGTCTATTTAAATTTGGGGCATCGTCTGCTTTTTAAGCTTTGTTTTTGCATCACCCAGCACAACATCTGTGGCTCTAACAAAGGAGCCTCACTCATTTTTGCAATACAACTTGCAGGTTTTCATTCTTGGACCAAGGGAGATCAAGCAAGATTGTAATAAAGGATTGGGATTGCATTGCTCTTGGAAATGGTGAAATCCTGCCACGTGCTGTGTAAAGATCCTGGAGGATCAGAGGAGCCTCCTCTCTGGCCAACCATGGCCAGAAGAGATGACAATGATGGATTTTTAGCAAAATCTGGAAGTCTGATGGCCAGTGCCTGAGCTGGGGAAAGGAGGCCTGGGTTTTGCCACATGGCCATGCCACAAATCACCAGGGACCCTGTCCTTGCCTGGGCAAGGTCCTGTGTTGGAAGTCAAGTAGGTGACCCTGAAGCAGCTCACCTTGCTGGCTCTTCTCTTGTGCTGGCACCCTGTAGGGAAGGCACAGCTCCTTTGAGATGCTTCGCTGGGAGAAGGAGGCAATAAAAGGGAGAAAAAAGAATGTGAGCAGGGACTGTGCCAGTACAAGCACATGGCATGTGACAGGGTGCCCAGAGAGAGCCGTGCCCCAGGCAGGCAGCTCTGCTGCCATCCAGACAAAGTGCCAAGCCAACACAGCTCTGCCACACAGCAGCACTAGGAAGGTTCTATCCTGCCCTTTGCTCCTGCACATTTCCAGGTCCTCAGCTCAGGCAGCTCTGGTGCATCCCCAGGAAAGATGTTCCCACAGAAATGCCCAAATCTTTGCTTCCATCTTGCATGGGCCACCCCTCACTCCTGCTCTGCTGGGGTCGGGCCAAGTTGTGAAGCTCCAGATGCTGATTCAGGGGCTGGGATGCTCTGTCCAAGTGAAAAATACAACTACAAACTGTGCAAGCACGACTGCAAACTAAACCAACAGCCTGCAGGCAGAGGCTCAGGAGTATGAGGTGTCATTTGCAGCAGTGCCAGAAGCCCTTACTTTAGGTTGAGATTCTTATAAGCACCCAGGGGTGCTTGCAGGTGAGCTGTGGTTTGCAGCATTTCTGCTGGCTCCTTTGCTCCTGTACCCAGCACTCCTCCTGCCAGCCCAAATCAGGCTGGAGGGGAAGGTGCAGAAGGACAATATAGACCAAGCCTTTTTCCCCAGTCCCAGTTACCCCCGCAAAATAATTTATTTTGGGGAAGGGTGCCACCCAGCAGGCCCTGAGCTGCTCACCATGCTGGAGAGCTGCTTCAAGCATCCCACCATGGACATCTTTGCACCCCACTGCACAGGGAGGCTGGGAGAGTAAGTGCATTAGTGATGGAGGTGTGCAGATGCTGTGGCCGTGCACACACAGGCTCGGCCAACACACAATTGTCATGGCAACCCCAGCTTTCCCCGGAAAACAGCAACAGAGCACTAATACACTGCTGGATTCAACAGCCACACTGCCTGCTCCATGGATGCAAGACACCTGGGTACCAAGATACTACAGCTCAAATCATACTCAGGCTGGGAAGCCAGCTGTTAATGTGGAAGAATCTTGGGTGAGGTTGCAGAGGGAGCAGGGACAGGTCAGACAGGGGCAGATTAAGAAGAAGCAGCTCCTGTCCTGAGCAAATGCAGTCCTGAAGCACTTGCAAAGGCAACAGAGGAGGCAGAGAGTGTGGCAGCTTATTGCAGCAGTGCTAACGGTGCTGCATGCCACGAAGGGCTGATGGATAGGGAGTGCCTTAGTACTGACCAGGAGAGGGGGGGGAAACAAAAGGAGAAATTAAGGACATAAAATACTGGTGTGTAAGACAGGAGTATCAGTGCAAGGCTGTGAGAGGGAGAAAGCAAAGAAAGAATACCAGTAGGGCTCTGGTGAGAGTTAGGATGAGCACAGGCTAGAGAGAAGTGTTTTGGACAGTGAAGCAGCACCCTGAGTTTTAAATGTTATTATGGGCCTCTAGGGTAATCAGAAGAATTAGATCAGTAAAGGATGTGCCAGAAGTGTTGGCTGAAAAGTGGTCAGAGTTGTGTTTGCTGGGGAAACAAACAGGAAAATGGTTTTGTGGGGCATTTTAGGGCATTGGTTGGAAGAACAGCTACACAGAAACGCAGTGGTGGTTTGGGTATTGAGGGCCTGGCTCTGCTCTGGCTCATCCACTCACAGGGGGCAGTGGAAAGAGGATCATATGTATTATGTATATATCTTACGGAAGATACCATAACCAAGGTCAAACAAGCTTCCAGCATCCAATCAGCAGAATGTGCAATGAAAATCCACACCCTGGAGCCAGCTCATTAGAAACTTAAGATCAGTCATCCCTAAAACTAGTTATCTCATGCAAATAGATGCAAAATTAGGAAAAAGAGAAGAAAAAAAATGCAGAACTGCATGAAACCCACTGAATTTGTGGAAATGGGTTTCTCTCTGAAGAACAGATCCTATCTCCAAGTACTTGAATATGATATATCCTTGCTCCCCCTCTCTGCACACAATGAGAAAGTCCTGATTTGGATGCTGACATCAAGTATCTGAGAAAAGACAATTTAATTTCCCATTCTCAAGGCCAAAGGATTAAAGATAGATCAGCAAAACTGTTTCACATTTAGAAAACAAAACAAAAAAAAAATCCCAAGGAATTCAGATTTCCCTGATGATATCATTAAACACCACGAGGCACATTTTCCTGATTGCTTCTGCAAAAGGAATGGTAGCTCACTACTCTGGCATGAGCATGAATATCATAGGAGGTATAGGGTGAGTTTGAATGTATATATGCCAAATAGAGTTATTTTGCCATGTTTATCAATTAACAAGCATCATGAAAGTCCACTGGACAAAAAAAGAATAAGGGTAAATTTTTTCCTTATTGACAGTACCTTTAACCATTCTGCTGCAGTAATAGCACGTGGATGTGGTAGAAGTAGCAGGAATTTCAGAGTAACTGTGTAGATTTGCAGAGATCCAGAAATGACTGTTATCCCAGAGCACTGCACATGAGCAATGAGAGGTAAAAGGATAACATACCACATTTTCTGCACAAATAGTGAATTCCCTTGCAACAGGTTTGGCTTTTGAAGAAGTGGGGTAATTCCAAAGAGAACAGTAAAATAGATCTGGGCAAGCATTGCAAAAGGTCTGCTGGGATTTCAGAACTGCTCTCCTGAAATGTTTTGCTGCTTGCAAACATTTAAGTACATGGGGCTTTGATGAAACTCCCTGACTGAGACAGGTACCACCAAATATCTCTTTGTACCGTATCAGTACAACTCATTTTTAATAAATCTATCCAGGGACCAAAAGCACAATATCTCTGTGTCCCATCTGAGGTTCTTACATTTCATATGCCAGGTACTTAATGTCTTGCAGATGAATCAGAGATAAAACATAATGGCGTGACATTAATTTTAAATTAAATTCAAGAAAGCTACAACTTTTTATTTGCAAACCAAACAAACTCAACCCCCAAACTCAATTGCAGTGTTTTGTTTTGGATGAACCTCTCCTCTTTCACAGGTGCAGTAGATGTGATCAGCTCTCTTGCTGACTGCTGGGCAGGGCTCTGAGTTTTGCTGGTCCTCAGCACCTGCAGGTCCAGGCTTTGGAAACCTCAGCCTATGCATACCCCCAGCATGAAGCTGAGAGACATCAGCCCTCTCTAGATTAGGATGGGGGCCAGAAGAGAAGGATTTAGTTCATTTTGGAAGCAGCAGCTCTTATGTTTTCCAAAACACTTACTTTTCAAGTGTGCTTTTTTTCCCCTCATTCTTTTCCCAGATCGCCTGACATTTAAAGTGATCAAAGCTTCCTGTGAACCACAGCTTCTAAATTTCAGATAAATATAGCAACCCTGCTCTGCATTTATTTGTTTTTCTCAGGTCGCAAACCTGCAGTCGAGACCTACTTATTCTGGAGCAGGGAGAGCTGCTGCTTTTCACCACGTGCTTCAGCAACTGGGGAGGGGGAGAGCAGAGCCCTGTGCGCAGGATGCAGCTCTGCTCTGCTTCCAGCACAGGGTCTAATCCTGCTCTGGCAGCTCAGAGCAAACAAAACAGCAGCCCCCGTGTTGGCTTGGGGAGCCTGAGGAGCCCTGGAGCGGGCAGAGAGCAAACGGAGGCGTGATGCTCGGAGACAGTGCACGGAGGGGAGGATGGAGATGGCCATGGCTCAGCGTTGTGACATGCCAAGCCCACGCTGACACACTGGGGCACAGCTCTGAGCCCTTTGAGCCATGGTGAAGCTCTGTGGGCACTGGAGTATGGGTGGAACCACATGCAAGGGCAGGAAGGACCTGCCTCCACTCCCCCCATCCCACCCCTCGCCCACCCCCCCACACCCACTCAGCCAGCCCAGCACAATTTATTTTGGCCTCCCCATTAGCTGGGAGGTAAACGTGGCAATTACTTCGCACATCCGAAGTGTCAGAACCCTTTGGCACATTTCCCTGAAGCTAAATAATTAATGAAGAGCTCTGATTAGTGTGAATGTTGTGGAATCATCAGACAGCATGGAGTGACATTTATTTTTACCTCTTGATGCCTGAGACAGGGCTTTGTTAAGAAGCCAAGAATGGATGGTGCTTCCATACTTTCCTGCAGCTGAAAGGGCTTGGCTTGGGGTTTATTCTGAAATGAAAGGCTTCTGCCTTGCTTTGTACTTAGGCTACCATAGAGAGAAGCAGCCCTCAAAATTTAAATGCTTTGCAAGTGATGGAGGATAAAATACACTTCTTTTCCATGTAGAAAAGACATCCCACATATGTAGTGCCCAGCAACTTGTTCCCCTCAGTGCCTCATTACAGGCACTACATCTAAGAGGGTTTTTACCCCCTTACCAACAAACAGGGGTCAAGTAGAAGATGTTGGATGTGCAGCTGCCAGGAGTGAGGGTAAGATCCGGCAATCCAGACCACCACAGCAGGATCCAGCCCCATGGATTCATGCCTGTGGCAATGGGTTTCCAGCCTAACCTCCAGTGACAGTGAGCTGGTGCCCCTGTGGGGTCAGAGAGCTTGCAGTAAGAGACTGCTGCATTAGAGACTCAGGAGGAGCTGGTGGCTCTCACCTGAGGTCCATTTTCTCCTACAGTTTCTTTCTTTCTGAATCAATTCCTCATATGAAAGACACCAGCCCCTAAACAGCTGAACTGAGCTCTGCCTATGCCATGCAGGTCTGTGTGCGCTGCTGCCCTTTTCCCAGCCCTCCCTCATTTTGCCATCAAACTGCAAATAATCCTCTTTTTACCATGACCCAAGGAGGAGAAAGGCTGCCCAGAGAACACATGGAGCTATTACATGTACAAATTGGGTATCTTTGGGGTGCTAAAGTGCAGAGGAAGGTACAATCTCCACCTCTCCAGGGAGGAGATGAAAGTATAGCAAAGGGTTTACATAAAAGCTGAACTCTCCTGGTCTCAAATGCCACAGCCATAATGACACCATCTCCAAAACCCACTGTCCTTGCCCTGCCTCATGCATTTCACCTCTGAGCAGCACTTTCACATGCTCAGGGATGATACTTTCAAACCTCCACATCAACACCAGTCAGGCATCTTGAAAAGTTGCCTCTCCCTAAAGGGCTTTACCCCTCACACAGAGTTTTGTACAAACTGGATGTAAAGCACTCCTTGCAAGGAAAAGCAAGTAGTTTGGAAATCATGTACTTTAAGTCTGTGCCTGGTTTTGCTTCATCCAACATGTGTTTCCATGGAAGCAGAGGAGGGAGCGGGCAGCCTGTGGCTGCAAATCACAGCTATCTCACTGCCTGCTCCTGAGTCTGAGGAGACAAATGGATCATTAAAAATAAAACAAAACTGAAATTTAAAGCATCCCTTTTGACAGTAGATAGCTGATATTTAGTGCTGCAATTCGTTTAATGGACTGGGGTGCAAATGCATCACAGCCAAATGAAGCTGAACTTGGGCTCAACCTCAGAGGAAATGAGTATGCGCCGATTAAAGTGATTTTTATTCTTTTGTTGATCACACTGGTGTAGTGATTGTGTGAGCACAGAGAATGGCAGTGCAGCACACAAAGGCAGTTATATAAATGGATTAAAAAGATGTTTTCAGCATTGTTTGGATGAGTATATCGCAGAGAAAGACTGAAACAAGGATGGTTTAGAAAATAGTGATTGTTTAGGAAAATGAAAGGTTTATCTATTGATCCAAACCTGGTTTGCTGATCTCAGGAGTGGTTCTCCTGAAGTCAGTCTGTCTGTCTATCAGTTGTTCTCACCAACCTGTGCTTTGAGCAGAAACTTATTTTTGACTATAACCACAAAGTTTTCTTGGCCTTAAACAAGCATCTTGAGGCATCACCGCATCTCAAGAAAACATGCAGTTCCTAACAGCTTGCAAACCAGTTGCAAATACATCTTGCTGCTGAGCCAGGCATATTTCACTGGGAGTAATTACCACATATCCTCAGGTAAGAGCTGCCTCCTTCTCAAAATGTGGCACTTGGTGACTTGAATGTAGCCCCTTTTGGGCGACTGAGCTGGATCTTCACAGTGGCCGCGTGAGGACTCCCAGCAAAGTATCAGGGCTGATATGTGTGTGCAGCCATTATGTGAGCAAATGCAGAATGTCCTTCCTGCATTTATCCCCCTCAGAAAAATATATATCTTTTACAGCAGCCTGCCTTGTCCCAAAAGGCAGCAGGTTCTCACACCAGTAGGTACTTTTTCTTGACTACCAGGCAAGAAAAATTAGGCACACTTAGAAAACCTGCCAGTTAGGAAACATGGTTGCAAACTCTGGGGAGGTAAAAAATCCTGAGGTTTCAGTGCCTGTGAGATTTCCTCCCCACAGCTCTGTGTAATGGATTTGGAGTTGTTGTCTATAGCAGCCTGAATGCTGAATTTCTGAATACTGTGATCAATACTGCATTGAATAACGATACCTATTATCTAATGACAGCTCTGTGTGCATCTAGTATTTAAGTTTAGTAGATTATTTTCAGGGGGACAACAGCAAAAATTGAAAGAATGGGTCAAATCAACTTGAGTTTGTTAGAAACTATATCCAAACAGGGAAATAAGAGAGATGAAAATGAAACTATTGGGGCAAGTGAAGAGATTTAGCTTGGACCAAGCTGATTCTACTTCCAGAGCCTCCAAAGGTCTAAGAAAACTCTATACCAGCAAATCCAGTTGAGCAAATGGCAGTATCACCAAAGGTATCCATCCCTCTTTTCCTTTTGCTAAAAAGGGAGTTTGAGATAGCAGACCAGAGAGGGTAGGGCTCTGCAAACACCTTCAAGCACAGGTTGGAGGCAGAGTCAGCCATGGTGCTGGGTATCAGTGTCCTGGCAGGACCTGCAGCAAGTAGGGAAGCACTTGGGTTGGTTTTCATCTCTGGTTAGTGCTTTGTCATCTTCTTCATCTTACCTCTGGGAATTGCCTGGTGGTACTGGCTGGTACCATGAACTCTGATAATCCAGGATTTTTTCCTTTTTAAAAAAATATGGATGTCAAATCATAATAATGATTTGTGCATTATTATGATTTGATCAAATAATATAATACCATAAAAAACCACAGTAGCGATTTGTGGCTTGTTTCTACCTATGCCATTGATAGGTGAGCCATTGAGTGTCCACTAGACCCAAAGGCCTGAAAGTGAAAGTCTCCTGTATCCCATTCCCAACCTTCAGTCCACAAGGACATCTTTGGGAATGTTCAGGGCCAGGTAGGATGGGGCTTTGAGCAGTCTGGCCTAGTGGAAGGTGTCCCTGCCCCTGATGGGGAGGTTGGAACTAGAAGATAGTTAAGGTTCCTTTCAACCCAAGCCATTCTCTGATCCTGTGATTCTATGACAAGGCTCTGCAAGTTTTACAAACATGTAATTCAGCAAAGGAAGAAAAGCACACCGAAATTCTTGGACCAAGTGGGAAGGAGCTGAAAGGTGAGTGGAAAACTAGTGCAGGTGAGTCTGCACCAGGAGGATGTCAGGAAAGCATTTGCCTCCAGACAGTGTGGGACATTGATCTGCAGTTACACAGCAGCCCATGATGGACAGGAAGCATCATCAGAAATTGGCTGAGGGAAGGGGAGAAAGAGGTCAATAAAATCAAGCTGTGTGTCAAAGGGAGGAGGCAGGAGGAGGCTACCAGGGCAGCTTGTGCTGGAGCCACGGGTGTTTACCTCATGCTGTGTATCAGTGACCTTGAGAGTGATGCCATTATCTAATGGTGCCAAATTGTAGAAGGCACAGAACAAATTAATTACAAATAGGAGATTAGGCTTACGGTCTGATAAACAGCTCACAGAGTTCAATGAAGAGAAGTTTTAATGAGATTAAGTGACAAAGCCCTCACTTAGAAGGAAGCATTAAACAGAGTACAGACAAGGAGAAAGAACTGGGGGCGAAGGCAGAGAACTATTAAAACCATCTGTGTTATTAAAAGAAGAGTAAACAAGGCCTGTGCCTCTCAGGGAGAAAAGGAGATGATAGTAAGGCATGCTGGCACCGCCGGTGGGAACTCCTCCCGTGAATGTATTGTATGCAGCATCTGAGTCACACTCGGGGGATAGGGATGGAGCACAGCAAGGGAAACCCAGCACACACTTGGGACTAACACGAGGAGCAAAGCACTGCCTGGCTTGGTATAAATAACTGCAAGCAAGAGCCCTGAGAAGCAGTGCAGGAGGCCTGGGTGAGTGGGGTGAGGCAATGCCTTGGAGCTGGAGAGGGAGAACAGCTTTGCCGTGGTCCAAAAGCAAATACAGCAGGAGATTGGATGGTAGCAAACAAGGAAAGAAACAGGCTAGCATTTAATATGGCAGGCTAAGAAGGACAGCTCTTAAGTAATAATAGCTACTGCTAATGATGAATAATTAAAGCAGACCACTTGGTCTTCTGGCCCTTATGTAGTTCCGTTCCTCTAATGTACAGCAGAAACATCATTTATAGCATGTGGCAGGAGGAATCTTGTGCTGGCAGGGACTGGCTGTGCTTCATCTCCTACCAAACCCACTGCACCCTTTTCCGTGAGCTGTATTTAAAGCTGAGTCCAAATATATATAACTACCTGAAGGGAAGTTCTGGCCAGGTGGGGGTTGGTCTCTTCTCCCAGGCACTCAGCAATAGGACAAGGGGGCACGGGCTCAAGCTCTGCCAGGGGAAATTGAAGTTGGAGAGCAGAAAAAAATTCTTTGCAGAGAGAGTGCTCAGGCATTGGAATGGGCTGCCCAGAGAGGGGGTGGATTCCCCATCCCTGGAGGTTTTTCAAGTGAGCTTGGCCGTGGCACTGAGTGCCATGATGTGGTAAAGGGACTGGAGTTGGCCCAAGGGTTGGACTTGATGATCTCAGAGGTCTTTTCCAACCCAATCCATTCTATGATTCTGTGATACAATGGGAGTGAGAGGAGCTTTGAATCAGACTGATCAGACATCTGAGGTGTAGGGGGTGAAGATAATGTCCCATGTTCATGTTACCTCCAAGAAAAGGGACAAAACAGTTCCTGAAAAGGAGAGACAACAGCAATGGCAGACGTCTTATATTTCATTTTTATAAAGAAAATTTTAAAAAAATATGTTTCCTCATCTTCCCTCTTTGTGATGGGACAGGTGCAGTTGGGGTACATGGGGCTGACTGACATCACCAGGCATGTGACTCACTAACACCTGAGTTTACCAATTCTCACCTTTCAAATGGGTGTAATTATGGAAAAGGTTTGGGAACAAAGCAGAGCAGACCCCAGACCCCTCATTTTTGTCCCCTCTTCCCCATCTTTCCACCCACCACTTCATGTGAAGGGTAACAACCATGGTGAGGGGAATGGGGAACTGAAGAAAGGAGCAGGCACCAAGCAAAGCAGGGCTGTCCCTTGGCCACCACAAAATGGTGGTATTTCCTGCATTTAATAATCCTCTTATACTGAAATTCATCCTGCATACTCTCCAAGGAAAGGATCTTACTGCTTGCTCTTACCATGGCTAACAAAAAGTCCTGATCTTGATTGGGTCTCCAGGCACTACAGCTAAAATAAGATCTAAAAACAATGATCAGCACAGAGCTTTCTTTTTCCTAAAAAATCAGGGAGCAATTTGTGCATGTTAAGGAACACATGTAGCACTACAGCCTTTCAAAGGCATCTGCTATTCCCTTGACTTGCAATGCAGATTATCCAAATGCAGATCCCTGGGTGCTTTATGATATGCAATTCCAGTAAATATTTACAACCTCTCTCTTCCTATTTTGGGTTGAAATATGCTAAAAGGATGCACAGGGTGTGCCTCAGCATTTTACAGACTCTTCACTTTGGTCAGCAAAAGTGAAATCCTGCAGGAGTAACAGCCTGAAGTGTGTTGCAATCTCACCTTTCTGGAAAGATTCAAACCCCCAGAGCTAAATCTGCTTTTTTTTTTTTTAATGCACAAAACTGAAGTGTGTGGCAGAATCTTCTTTGGTGATATGATTTGTCAAATCTCTTTAACCTTCATTGGGAATTTCCCAAGATAAGCTAACAGAGGTGGGCACTCCCCATTTCTTAGGGTCTATCCTTGAGGAAGGGATAACCAATCCTGGGAAAAAACAAATCTTGGTGGTTTAGTGTGCACGTGGTTGCTCATGCTTCCTTGTCGGTACCTCATTTTCCTGAGCCAGTGCTATTGGGATAAGATGAAAACTTGGCCCACTTGTCTGGACTTGGACGGGAGATCCTGAGGAAACCTGAGCACAGGCTGGGTGGGGGCTGTGGGCCCTGCTGCTGAGTTCCTGATGTGATGGGGACCAGGAACTCAGGGCTCACCACAGCACATCCCAACAGGGACATCTTTAGAGGTGGATCAGCAACAAATCCCAGCTGCCAGCGCTGTTTTATGGCATTTTCTGGAAGTGGATGAGATGGTCTTGTCTGGTGGGAATGGCACAGGGGCTTGCTCTGCTTTTGGCTCAGGAAACAGAAAGGAGCACTGGACTCTGTAGGATCCCAAAGCAACCAAGAACATGGTATTTGGATGCAGGTGAGCACAGCTGGACATGCTGATGTTGGGTTTGCAAAAGCCCAGCCAGTTCCTGCTGTATGTGTTTCTGCTGCATGACTGAACCCTTGCTTTCTCTGCAAAACCTCCCATTTAGCAACACTGGGAACTCCACTGAGCAAACACAGAACAGGCAGGAGGAGATGGCTCAGGTACAGAATTATACATACAGGTATGATACAGATCTATGCCTGACCCAAGTCCATGAATAGAAACTGCAGCTCTGAACTCCATTCTTGCCCACAGGGCAAAAGCAAACCTCACATCTGAATAAATCCTGAAAATCTCAGCTGCCAGCATCTCCAAATAAGAGCAACAACAGGAGCTGAAGCCAAGTGATCTAAATAGTTTCTTCCAGAATACCCAGGAGGGCACAGCTACATGCAACAGAGACATTTACACAGTGTTTGAGGCAACATTTCTAGTCTTAGCAGACAGAGAGGTGCCAGGAAATGATTTTACTCCCCAGGCAGAACTCAAACCACAGCATTGCCAGGTCTGTGAGGCCATGATTATCATTCAGCCTCACTCCATGTAGCAAGAGTTAAGAAATGACTGCTCACCCATGATACTCCTCTTGGCTGCAGCTGTCGGTTGGAGTGCAGTGAATACTGCAAAGGTAATGCCCCTGCTCAGACTGTCCCTGAGAACAGAGTCATATCCCAACCATGCTAAAGAATAGCCTTTAGTTCCGTCCTTTCCTTCAGTTTGATAAGCCATTGTTGCCCTGTTTCTATGGGATTTGAAGTGGAGGGAGGAGGGGGAATACCTGCAAACAGCTGCCCAGATTCAGAGAAAGTGGCTATCACCTGGAGAGGAAGCACTGAGAGAAGGCATTGCAAAATTTGTGACTGATTTACCAAAAGGGGTGCAGGAACAGAAAAAAGCAAGACTCCTTTAAGAGGGGTAAGAAATGGCACGTTCTCCAGACAGATAACGTTGGATAAAGGTTAATCTTTCAGTCCTCATGACTCTATATATGAGTTGCCCCATCAATGCTTCCAACCCCAAACAGCTGCTTGCTGGCTGTTCCCTGCTCTTCACAATGCCTCCCCCTCAAAGGGGTGGTCTCACATCCCAAAAGGAGCTAATCTGGGCCCCTGTGTGCAGGGCAGAAACATCCACTCTTTCCTTTACAAAAGGCTTGCACCAGGCAGCAAATGGCACTTAAAGGATGGAATCTCAGGCCGGATCCTCTATGACCTCTGTGACACTGGGACATTTGTCTACCACATCTTTTAGCATTTTTTCTCCAGCATCCCCCTTTATTTCCTTTTGCAATGTCAGTTTGCCCAGCCAGCTCAATGAATAATTCAGCACCATTAAGCACGTGCCAAAGCTGTTTCAGCACTTAGTAGGATCAGTTCTTTGGTCTTTTTTTCCATTTAAACTTCATTCCAACATAATCTCCCTTTCATTGCTGCTGGAGGAGCAAGGTCTACAAGTAAAAAGCACATTGGCATAGCTATATGGAAATATAACTATATATATGGAAATCACCCCTTTGATAGGAATGGTGTGCTGCTACCCGTTCTGATGGATGCACAGTGCCTTGCTGCTCCTGCTAACTGCTGCTTTGAATGATGGAAAAAGCTGCTTGCTTTTTTTTTTTCTCCCACAGACATCTATTGGATGTAATGTTCAATAACCAGGCAATAAAGATGATTTCACAAACCAGAATTCAGAAAAACCTGAGGTCATTTCCCAGGTTTGTTGTGCAGTCCTGGTGTTATTGCAGTGAAATCAATTCATTACACTCAACAAATCAATTAATCATACAATGAATTAGGCAGGCTCAGTCCTTTTTCACCAGCATTTCTAGACAAAAGGGTGTACACGTGTTTCAGCATCTCATCTATAAGATAATATTCATTTCCTTCATTGCTTTGCGTGGGAATTTGGACAGTGTTACTGTCCCTCGCTGCCAGCATGCAGTGCTGGGAAAACTGGGGCTCTCAGTGTGGGCAATACCTGTGGGGTCACTGCTTCCAGCAGCCCTGCCACTGTGACTGAACCATCTTTACTGCAGTCCCCCAAAATGGCACCACTGAGGATGGACAGACCCTTTCCCTGCAAGGACCAAGGGCTGATTCTGTGGAACAACTGCACACACAATTCCGAGTCAGTCTGCGTGATTACCCTGTCTGAGAGCACCAGGCAGCAGAGTCAGTGTGTATATCCAGCTGCAATAGCTGTCTCTGCACATGACTTGCAGAGGTGAGTGCTCATTTCAGAAGGCACAATTGCTACCATGGCTTTTATTAAATCCCACACATTTTGTGGCTCCCTGGTTGGAGCAATAAACCTTTGACTTTCAGCTAAGGGTATGCATGGCCCTGATGTTCCAGCAGCAGAACCAAAACTCCAGTGCAGGCATCCCAGACAAACAGGGAAGGCAGCCCATTCTCTCCTCTTGAGAAGTAATTTCCATTCTTTGGACAACTCTTGCACTTAACCTGAGCAAATAAGCAGAGCTGCTCATGTTTCAATGGTACATTATCTGACAAAGTAACCTTCAAAAATCCTGACTATCGATCTCCTCTGGCTTTTCTGTAAGCTTTCCTACCTTGTCTGTTGCCCAGATACAGCCCTTGTTGATGCTATCAGCATTTCATTAGGATATATGCATGGACTCACCCCTGCCTCTGTATGGAACTGTCTGTATTTCCCAAAGAGAGCAAAAAAACCTGTCTGTGCAATGTCTGCCTCTGCCAGCATCACCCATGGAGTGAGCAGAGATCCTGGGCTGCTTTGAAATGAATCCCTGAGAAAACCCAGAGACTGGGTTTAGATCTTACACCATTGTGGATCCTCAGTAACACCAAACAAAGCAGAGTGTTTATGCCAGCCAGGCTGGGATGGTACCAGACCTTGGAAATTTGCTTTATCCCTTGAATTTTGCAATCTCATTGCACCCTCTATTCAAAAGATAAGAAGCAATTAAAAAAATTTACATTTTGTATGAAATGTGCTGCTCCAACAGTGTTTATATCCAGCCAGATGATGTAGCAACACCAAAAGCTGTCTCCCTGGCAAATTATTCTTAAGGATCCATTTTGAAAGAGGACAGTCTTTACTGAGATTCCTACTTTACCTGGCTATCTGGATAGTGTAATGACAAATCCTTAATGCAAGCTCAATTTGCTGCCTTGGAAGTCTTATCTCTTTCTCTCTAAGACATGGCTTTTTGCAAAGGTAATACTGATTATCTGTGTCCTTTTAGTGCCTCTCAAGTTACCCCAGTTTAGAGAACTCCTGAGGTCACCTCTTGATGTAGTTTGCACTTTCATGAACTGAGTTGTGGATTATTTTCATATGAACTGTGAGAAAGCTTGTACATCTTTTCCAGTGGTGTTGTAGAATTGCAGGAAGGTACTGGAGGACTGGCAGCACCCAGATGGACATAATACATTTCCATTATAGAGAGGACTCCTTACATCCTTATTTGGATGCCAGATTTTCATAAACAATGCTCAGCTGGAGCCTCCCTAACTCAGAGCACTTGTGAAATCTCTCATCACTACCAAAATGACAAACCTTCACTTTCATTGCTACAGCTGATTTAAGCAACCTTGACATCCCCATCACAAGCAGGTTTGTGTCTGGCAGACCTGTGGTGGAGGCAGAAGATGATTGGCATGCAAACCAACCTGTCTTCTTGTAGCATTGTGTTTTTTCCATACTTGTTTGTATTCCTCACACACAAATAAAATGGTGCAAATGCAGAACACCAGAATGACCTCTCACTGCTACAGTTCCCATGTAACCAATGAGATGCTGTCAGAGCCAGAGGGGGAAGAAAGGCTATCTGTGATACCTCTCTGGTAAAAAATAGCTGAATAAATTGCCCAAGTTGAGTAAAGGTCATGAGAGTTAGAAAAAAAATAGTGGGAAGTGATAACCAAGGTAAGATCAAGAGTTAAAGTGACAAGAACACAAGACACTTTCTTCATTGGGAGATTCAAGCTCTTTGGATTATTAGACTATTGCATATCCCTTATTTTCTACATTGCTCTGAACTGACACGAACTCAACAGCCTCCCAAGGAAAAGAAAAAAAAATTAAATCCCCCTTTCAGTCAATATTGCTATTATGTCCCAATCAGCAGTGCACTCTAAGAAGCTAAAGAAAAACACCAGTAAAATCAATACCCACCTCCAGGTTTTATTCCCAAAGGAAATCTATCACACACCCACCCCTTCCCTACAGTCAAATACATTCTTTCTAGACACAAACAGCAATACTTAGGAAAGTCCTTATTCTGCTTAGCATCTGAAGAATTAGAGCCATCCTGAAACAGGTAGACACATTCAGAAGTTTGTATTCCACCTCTCCTTGAGACCTAGAGATGTATCAGAGCTTAATCATAAATTTAAATCTGTCCTGAAACGAGCCCAAACTCTTCATTTAAATTAATCACTGAAACTGGTGAAGACCTATGATTCCTGGCTCACAAAGCATTGCAGAGGTTCAGAAACAGCATTTCTAGATCAGAAAACAAAACATTCCAGAAGTTCCCTGCAAAGGACTAAACTTATGAGAGGACTGCATTAATAAGCAAAATATTATGTGCTAATAAAAGCAAAATGTTTTTATTTTTCCTTCACCTGATCTGTATTTTAGTATATAAACTTTCCAAGCACCTTCTCAGCTAAAAACTTGAATTGGTGTGGATGTCTTATCTCTGAAAGTGTTCCAGGCCAGGGTGGATGGGTCTTGAAACAACCTGGTCTAGTGGAAGGTGTCCCTGCCCATGGCAGGGGGATTGGAACAAGATGATCTTTAAGGTCCTTCTAACCCAAACCATTCTGTGATAGCTCTTTTAATATCAATCACAGGAATGCCATGTAAGTGGTATAATTTTTCCCTTTTGTTATATATGGCTTGAGTTTTTTTCTTTCTTGTTTCTCTATGTCCAGAATAAAAACTCCTATTTACTATATACTGTGTCAGCCACAAAAAAAGCTATCATTGCTGGCTTATAGGTATTGCATTTCTCTGCCAATAGCAAATCTCTGAGGTCTGCTGGAGCATCCAGGCAAAGCATTGCTACATCAAGGCCTCTGCATAACCTGGCCACCATCAGCCTGTCAGTGTAGCAGCCTTGTCTGAAAGCTGAGTCATGAATCGCTGCCACCACGAGACACCGAATGGGACATGATGTCAAGATTTTGGCTTTTAAAATGTGTTTAAACTGTGATTGATTCTGCACTCGAGGTGTGTCTGAACAGAAAAATGACTCCTGAAAAGAGCAATTGTCTCTGTGCAGCCTTCCACGGGAGCAGAACTGAGTCAACCTTGGGTGCTCAGCTTGGAGAGGCATGGACATGGATATGGACATGGGCAGAGCAAGCATTGGGCTCACAGAGACAGTTCTTTGCACATAACAGGCCTTTCTTCTCCGTACCTCTTGCCAGCAAGTACCTGTTTGTATGTAGATACCCACCAACTTGCTGTGCTTGGCTCAGACTTTGTCCTGCATGGCTTTGATATTTAAACATTTGACATAACCATCAGGCACCTGCATACAGTTTTAACAAGTGGCTTTTTATGGGGTTTTGTTTCATTTTGTGGGTTTTTTTACTGGTCACCCTGTGATCTTGACTTGGCAGAAAGATTTTATATACACCATTTTGTGTCATATTTATCAGAATAGTTTGTACACTTCTGTTTGAGTGCTGCGACTGATGACAGCTCATCAGAGGCAGTCACTTCCTCTGAAAGGGAAGATATATGAAAACAGAAGTATAAAGCCTGTAATTTTTTATAGCTCAGTACTTAACACATACAGGCAGTGGAGTAGAGAGCAGTCCCAAGAGAAGACATATGATCCTCCTACATTAAGCTATGCCCAATTTTAAAAGCACCTCTGAGCATCCAGTCACTGTATTTAAAACAGTTTGACACACAGGCATTAAAAGTTTGACCTTACCCAATAGATGGGGAGTCAGGATCACAAAAAGAGAAAAAAATCAGGGGAAGAAACAGATGCTAGAGGTGAACTGGGCCAAATACTCAGGCTATGGATAACGCAGGCTGTGAACTGAAGGGAGGGGTGAGATTTACTGAGGCATTCCTGAAGGTCATATGAAGGTCATATTCTGATAAATGTACATGGTTCTAACTGCAAGAGGGATTATTGCAGTAATCACCCCTGATCCCAGCCACTGCCCAGGCAAAACGTTATCTGAGGAGAAAATCCCCTGTTCTTTGCTTTGTTCTGATCCATTCCAGCGTTCAGCCATGTCTAAGTGACCACTCCTCACTTAGAAGACCCTGCTATGCTCCTGCCAAACCAGGACTTAAGGAGGAACTCCAGAGTTAGCATCTGACTGCCTATCAGCTCTCCTTGTCCCCTGTGCAACCACTCCTGAGGCCAGAAAGGGCCAAACTCCCTCCTCCCTTCCTGAAAAACAGGGTCCGAGAGGAGTGGAAGAGACATCAAATACAATGCAACCCCCCTGGTGTGCACACTGGTTATTTCCACCATCACCACCTGCACATCTCCAGCTTTCTCCAGCTCAGCTCTGGTTATCACAGCTTGATGGGGACAACATGTTGCCAGGTGGCAGCTGAATTGCATGAACTGGCTAGAAATAGGGAGGTAGCCACAGCTTGGTGCAAAGGCAGAAACATGCAGCTGTCAAGTTCCCTCTCCTCCTCCATGGGCAGAGGAACATGCTGGTTGGGTGGAGAAACTCCTCCAATCATAGTGGCTTGAGATGATGTCTGCCCACTGTCTCAGTTGCTCAAAAGTCTCTGCAGTGAAACCCCATGAAATGAGACCATCTGAGTGTGTCTGCAGAGCCCATGTCACCACAGCTCACTGTTGATGTCCTATCAGGTGTTGAGAGTAATTTTTTACATTCTTTGAATGGAAAAAGCAGATTGAAATCAAGACCTCTCAGTCTACCATCTACTGCTAAACTTCCCAAAATAACAAGAATGTACTGTGGAAAGGGTGAATCCCTGGTATAAAACTGTTCTCTGTTAGAAAATCACCCCTCACTCTGCTGCAGCTCTGCATGCCTCACATGCTTTCATTTAAAACTCTTTTCTTACTCTTTATTGATTATTTTGGTCAATCTAGCCAATAAATAGCTAATTGACACCCCCCCCCCCC